>JAOTQE010027478.1:0-10437 GCA_025631205.1 Nesometra sesokonis
TTTAAGCGCTTGATCAGGATTGAACCTCAGACCTGGGATTTAATAGGCAAGCATGTTAACCACAAAGTTACAGCGCCTGGATCACCTACTATATTGCATAGTCCAATTATGTGATAAGGTTAAACAGTTTGATTTTGACAAGAAAAACAGTTGAACCCTAGTTAACAAGAGTAAAAATAAAATAAGGTGTTTAGTACCCACTATAGTTAAAATAAGTTTGCACTATGTTTGTGGTCCATCTAAACTCTCATCAGGCATACAGTAATCCAGTCATTTACTACTGTACGGTTCTGAAGTAAGTCCAAATAAACTGAAAACTTAGTGTAATTATAGTGAACACTACAGATTTTATTCTGTTGTTAACTGGTGTGAAATTCCAGTTAAACTTAACAATCCATAAAACATCTTAAAGTTTGACAATATGACTCAATGGTAACTCAAGAATTATATAGCCTTATGGAGTGCTTTCAAACAGGTTTACATTCAATGGACCCATTCTACACACCATATGGTAAATATTCCTGAAGTGCGCGACAGGCTTTACCCCTCCCCTTTCCCACTCACCATAATGTTTCAGAAACCTGTGCAAAACACTAAATTTTTATTAATTGAATAAAATATGATTCATATCACATTTGCAACCAATTGCATGATAGAAGGTCAGGATGTTGACATTTTATAATGTCAGCCAGCCAAAGATATACAGTGTTATTGAACAAACTAGTCCTAAACTGGTTTTTTTTTTTCTGTGTAATTTTTTCTCTTCAATAGTTAATATTTTTATTGTGTGAATTTTTTCCTTTAATACTTTTATTCTGTGTAACTTTTTTCCCTTCAATATTTTATTCTGTGTAGGCCTAATCTTGTATTTGTTGCTCAATATTTCAATGTTTTTCCACAAGGCATATCCTAGTGCTCCAGGGGTATCATTTTTTTTTACAGTAGGTAATATGTGGTGGAAAACAATTGTAGGCGGAGGGAATTATTCCCAGAGGGGGTCCCTTTCTTTACCTATAAATACAATATAAATCATAAATCTATAACTTGGATTCAATTTCAGTTATTGTTAAATTTCTTATATCCTTGACAGCACCCATAGCCATAAACACATATTACAGATTGATATGTTGGAACTATGATAGGGCCAAACTTGTTTAACTGTGGAATTTATAGATCTACATATTCTGCAGATCCCATTAGACTAATTTTAGCCAGCATAAAAATAATTATGACTGGATTTTCCGCTGGCCGCCAGTTTAAAATGACACCACTGGAGCAAAGTTCAGATTATCAAATCTTTATTGAAAATAACATTTGAGATGCCTATACAGTATATGGTCATTATCACAATTAGAATTGATTTATTAGAATTACCTTATATGTGTGTAACAAAGTTTTTTTTCAAATAAAATATGATAATCTGAAGTGAGCCTTAGCCTTGTGGATCCTGTAACAGGGGCAGATTTGGATCCTGAGTTAAAGACTCATTCCCAATTATTCCAGAACGTAAACATTTTGTCAGTGCACATGCAGAATGCACCTCTATTCTTTAACATTGATCCAATGCTCATTATTTTGGAACGTGCCCTGAAAATTTTTTTCATTTCACAAAACGGAACTGACGGAAATGAGCTTTGGGGTGGGGGAGGCTATGATGATGTGCCAAGTGACAAGTACCTAATATGACTTACCTGATTTTCATCTTGGAGTCCATATGTGCCATCCTTGGTGTTATAGTTATAACATGTTTTTCATTCAGGACTACTTAAAATAATGTTTTATACATTTTTGGGAGAGGGACTGAAGCCTGTTCAGTTCCCCTCCCCCACAAAACCAAATCTACCCCTTTCTAAAACACCATTACAGTTATACCATTTTCAGCTATACCATTATAATTTGTAGCATGGTTAAGTACAGGTTCAAATAATCATATTCTTCCATTAATACTTAATCATTTTTATTCTTTGCAGATTCTCGGCATGGTCTTCGCCATGGTACTGTATACAAAAATACGTGAGCAAGGCGAATTTGCATAAAACAATTAGCAATCTCATTATCTTATGGTTTTCAACAAAGCAACGCTACTACATCTGGTGCTAAACGCTGTCTAGTGGATAACCATTAACATTTAATCAGGGTTTTAATGTAATTTTTTATTTTTTTTTTATTATTGTGTGGGGGTGGGTTAAGTGGGTATGTGTGTGAGTGAGGGATCAGTCATTAGTTTGATGACGCACCTAATAGAATACTGATAAAATAAATTAACACACCGAATGGAATTTCTACTCTCTGGACTCTGGTATAAGCTTACCTTAATATGTGGCGTGGGCAAAATATCAAAACTACAGTGCCTTGTGGGTCATATTCTATGGATAGCACTTACATTTTTGTGGTGTACTTATACCAGGTTCATTACAGTATTTGTGAAATACCACAAGCTCCCATTAAATTTCATATTACTAAATAACCATCTTATCAATATTTGAGATAGCCTCATTCTTGGCATGATTTGTATTTGTATTTTGTTATTGGAAATTACTGTAGGAAGTAAGCATATGTTCAAACAACCAGTAAGAAAATAGTATTTCATTTGGAAAGCTTGCCACAACTTAGCCAGAATTGGAACCATTTAATTTGTGCTTTAAAATAATGGTATTTTAAAATTAGTTTTTAGTCAAGTCATGCTTAGGGAACAGGTTTGCATGTTCACTTCAGATGTAGTTTAGATTTTAGAAAAAATATACAAAAAAAAGTATAAAAATTCCAAACAGAGGTGCTAGGGACGCTTTATGCCCATTTTATATATTATATATAAAATAAAATGTTTTTACTTTGATACCGTGTAGTTAGAAGTGGTATTTTACAATCTCAGATTTTATTCTATTTTACTACCGTCTATACATCATGTTTTATGGATACAAATCATGTATTAATTCTTACACCTTGTAAAAGCTATTGACAAATAATCTTGTCACTTATTTTTCTACTATTTTAGTTGTTTTCATTTTTTTCTTAAATGTACAAAATCTTTATAAACCATCAAAACATTTCGAGGGTTTTTTAAGAGAATTTCTGATTTTATAGAAAGTATAGATTTTAGTCCAGTTACTATGCGTGTTTGTATTGTTTGGGAACGGATATACAGCGTTATAGTTTCGATAGAATTTGAATTTCAAATGTAAATATTTAGCATTGTTATTTAGGATTGTGACATTGAACGAGCTGGTTCAGCCAGGTTTATACCTGAATGAATGAACTTCCCTTAACTACAAGCATTAGCGTTCATTTTATATAATTTAATCACATAACCAAATGTTTAAGACGAAGAGGGAGGGGCATTTTGAGGACTAGGCCGTAACACCAAACATAAACATTTTGCCATTATTATCCCCTTACAGCAGATCAGATGTGGAATTATCACGAGTGGTTTAGCACTCTCAACTTAAACAAATTCAAGAAGTTACATTGTAGTGGCGCTGTAGCTTGGTTGTGCTTGCCTACCAATCCCGAGGTACTGGGTTCAATCCTGACCAAGTGCAAGGATTAATCTCACAACAAACAATGCTACTGCCTAAGCCTCGTAATGAGTCTTAGTTTATAAGCATGATGTAGTTTATCCATCCTGTAAATAGCAAGTTACTTGCTGTTGGATGTAAATGAAATGAACAGCAGATCTAAATAATTTTGGCAATTTGTTTGTAAACCTCTCTCTTTGTCATAAACATTCCCAAGTATTTGTTATATTTAGATTATAGAATCCAGTCATTATTCAGGAATGATAATAAAGAAACACAATGAAATTCAAATATGTTTTAATCTTTGATTTATTTTGTTTAATACACGTTTAATATAAATATGTGATATGCATTCATTTATACACAATAAAGCATAAACATATTTGTGAATTCTCACCACAAAATGAGCTTCATGATTAGAGAAAATAAAAGTGTGATTGGTACAGTCCAGAAGAGTACAATATAAGCTTGAATAAAAACTGTAAATGACATTCACATGATAAGTTTAGTGTATGAAACATGTTTAGTTTATGCAACCTGCTTAGTGTATGGAACATGTTTAGTGTGTGGAACATGTTTAGTGTATGGAACATGCTTAGTGTATGGAACATGTTTCGTGTATGGAACATGTTTAGTGTATGGAACATGTTTCGTGTATGGAACATGCTTAGTGTATGGAACATGTTTAGTGTATGGAACATGTTTCGTGTACGGAACATGTTTAGTGTATGGAACATGTTTAGTGTACGGAACATGTTTAGTGTAGGGAACATGTTTCGTGTACGGAACATGTTTTGTGTATGGAACATGTTTTTGAGAAAATTGTGCACAAAGTAATCTCATACAGTACCCAATTCCCTCAAATGTAACAAGTTGTTGAATTTTCTCAAGGATCGCTGTGTGTGAAAGCAACAATCTTAAGCTCAGTCCAAAATATCAAATTTGACAAAACATTTTAATATGCCTATATTTGGTCATGATGACATCACATCACTACCATATATGGGTATATCGATTTTTTTGTAAAATAAAATTTGATGGCTGGATTGAGCTTTAGTCAAGTCCCTGAAATATTGTAATCTTTATTGGCCTCAGAGTGACCAGTAACGACTAAAAGTTGTTACAAGATATGAATATGATGCCTTCTGGGATGCTAGTTTAAAAAAAAGAAGCAAATCGATGGGAAATGCGTAAGCTTGGGACTAGAAAAAGTCACTTCTGTATGGTCGTTGCCCTTTAAAAGTTTTCACAAGGATTGCTGTATGTGAAAGCAACAATCTCAGTTAAGTCCCTGTAATATCTTGTAACCTGCCTCAGAGTCAGAAATAGTGTAATCTTTACTGGCCTCCAAGTGACAGTAAAGATTACAAGTTGTTACAAATTATAAATATGATGCCTTCTGGGATGCTGGAAAATATGTAGTAAAATTTATTTTAAACAAGATTTCAGACCTATTTTGTTGATCCTCTAAATTTAATCTCGGCATCGATGCAACTCACTTGTGGTGAGAACTCGCATTGTGATTATTGCATAACTTACCATAAATTACAATATTATATTAAAGACATTTTCCATAGAAAAACAATCGGATTACATCTTTGGTAAATACAATAAAAAGAACTCTTCAAACCATTTTTTATTATCAAGCAATATTTGGTATAACAGGATCATAATACTGTAATGCACAATATATCAAATTTGTTACATAAAGGCTCTTAAACTACTGAGGGACTTGCATTGAGATTTTGCATGTGCGTTCGCATGTTATGGAGTGGAGCTGTAGCCTGCTGTTTAAGACGCTTGCAATCCATAATCCTGGGTTCAAACACTCCTGATGCCAGGGGTTTTTTCGCCAGTGACCTAAATTGGCTCCATTCCCCAAGCCTCATAATGAGAATTAGTCATACAGCGTCAGTAGTAGGTAAGTAAAGTGTTGGTTGGCACTGCACTAGGTCAGTGGGATAGATGACTTGGACTTTTTAAAAGTTTTTCAACATAAAACCTGCAAATAAAACAATAGCAGGATTTACAGAAGTTTGAAAAACTTACAAAATGTTCGTCAAAGATGAAGCTGGCATTATTTGAAAAACTGTAAAACTGTCAGTGTATTTTAATTACACATTTCCCTACACATAGGCAATAAACTGCATCCTCTCCCAGATATACCAAGTTGGGAAACCAAAAATCCTGGAGATTTTGTTGACCAGTTTTTAACTATTTTTGGGTACTATACAGTGATCTAAAACAAAAAAAGAATCATTTTTGCATTTATATAGCTAATTTACTAAATCTTCTAGAGATAATAAAAAAAATTCAAATTTCTGGAGAAAATTTTGTATTTTCTGGAGCCCTGGAGATCAAGTGAAATTCGTGGGGACTCCATGATAATCCTGTTGGGAGCCTTGCCCTCCCCTCCCATAATCTATATTTCAGTCAATCTACTGTAACAAACCGACGCCGAGTAAGCAATAGTAATACTAAAGACATAATAACTGGACTTTTTTAGGTAAAACTAACCAACACACTGATTTTTTCTAACACAGGATAGATGGTGGTGTTTTTGAATCCAGTCTAAGTATATTTTTTCTCACAGTTATAATCCCTCGTGGTTACCATATGTAATTATAAAAAATATATACTGTATTTAATTAATTTTAAAATGCCTCATTTTGGCGTTATCACAAATACTGTAACAAGCATGTGTTTTAAGACATAATCTATCTTTTATGCTCTTGAATAGAACATTAAAATATATACATTACATATTTCCACTTGAACAACAAATAAACAGTGGCCTACCCACCCCCACCCCACACCTTCTGCTTCTTTTCCTCCATGCAACACTGTAGTACACACCAAATAAGCAGTGGCCTACCCACCCCCACCCCACACCTCCTGCTTCTTTTTCTCCATGCTACACTGTAGTTCCCTGACAACTTGATCCCAAACCAGCTGTGCATCCAAAACAATGACTATCGGTGACAATTTGCAGATCCTCAATATCTGATGTTGACGTGATGTCCCAGATAGATGGCCCTCTACCGCTGTTCTTATCTATGACCCTGCCTGTTGAGATGTAAATAATACAGTAATTTATTGATGCATAATTTTCTATCTAGTTCATTTGTGTGACAAATTGTCACCAGTTTTCCAATCTGAAAGCGTTACCATTTGAAATAAGAGTGTAGTGACAAAACTATTCTACTGCATTTACTACAGTAATCTATTGCTACTAAGTCTACTGCAGTTTATGCAGTATATGAAATTCTTTACCGTGACCACTTTGCCAACTGCTCTCACAGTTAAATGTATATCTAATTATTGTACTAGGTTTGCTATATTTATGTTGGAGCAGTTGGCACAGCGGTTGCGGTTCAGAATCCCAATCAAGAGGTCGGTGGTTCCAGATTCACTCACGCCAGTTGCTTGTGCACCTGAGCAACGCACTTTACTCACATTGCTTCAGTCTACCCAGCTGTACCATGGGTACCGGCAAATTGCTGGGAAGTAACCTGCGATGGACTAGCATCCCATCCAGGGGAGTGTCATACTTTCATCCGCTTCACGCTACAGAAACTGGATATAAGCTCAGCCCTATGAGTCTTCAGGCTTGGACAATGGATTTACTTTTTACTATATTTATAATCCTTTTCTTTTAAACTTTTAATGGCCATTATATTCATTTGTAAAAGTTTGATAACCGCTCAAATATCACAGAGTTCTCATTTTTCTTTATTGATGTCATATTGACTATATCATGCCCCCTTTCACATATGCATATCAACAAAAATAACATTGCCACAATAGGGGGTTCACACTCTAGGTTCACTATATAACTCTACGGGATGAGTAATTTACCTTGAACTTTGACCTTCCTCATTGGCATATCAAGCTGTTGGTTGAAATCGCAATCGAATAACTTGCCATCCCAGTTAATGTTGATGTAATTACGACACATCAGTCCTTGCATGCTCTGGCCGTTGAAGTTGCGTACCAACAGGTGCATGTAATCTTTCAGCTCATTCCTAAATTTTAATTAGAAATTAAAATACTGTAGTTTAGGCCAAAAAAATAAACAGTTTCTAGTCGACACACACGTCAATCTAGACATCAATTTTTTTTTTATATACACAACAGCATCAACTATCCAATCATCTAGGCAATTTCGAAAATATCTGAAATATTAATGACTTTTCTGTACCATTTCTTTAAAAAAAATGGACCAGAGACAGAGTATTTTTTTGGCCTTAGGATGATATTTTTATTAGCCTTGGCCTAGAAATAAGATTTTAAGACAATGAATACGGACTTATTTAAGAGCTATATAACTGTAAATTTCTTTGTATGTGTAATTTTGAAACATGATTTTTTTAATATTTTATGTATACAGATAAATTAGGACTCTGGAAACCATTATCAAATTAAGGAACCAAATCAAATTAAACTTTGTAATAAAAAAAAAATAAATGACCATAAATGGTTGTATATGGCATCTAAATAGGAGAAATATGAGTGTTGGGGCTGTTTGTTTACTGGTATTTTATGACTTGATTTGATTTGATTTGAATTTATTTGGAAAATCACTTAAACAACTACAATAATCACTAAAAAAAACTATAAATGAAAAAAAGAATAAAAAAGGTGACAATTTATAAAATATTTTATTTTAAGAACATAATGTAGAATATATTCTAGATTTTTAATAACATATTTTTTTTTGGGGAGGTGTGGGGTTAAGCCTGTTAAGCACCCACTCACCCTCTAAATCCACCCCTGTAAATTTAATTTTGCCCTACATTACCTTCTGTAAAGAAAGTCTGCAAAACGCTTAACTGGCATATTAGTAATGGTGAATAGGTTGTTGAACTCAATGCCAAAATTATCCCACAATTCTTCCTTGTACTTCATTTCGAGGTCTTCTTGCAGAGGGGCTAGAAATGCACCTATACGAATACAGAAAAAAGGACATGCAAGTAATAAAAAAAATAATATTCATTGGCTCCATAATAGAACAGATTATTTTTAAGGTTCTTTTTCTAGTTTTTAAATCACATCTTTTTAAATTTGTCAAAAAACTAGTCAAATTACCCATCCCACAACCTTGACCTTTGACCCCATAACCCATCATCGGCAATTCTGGTCTCAACCTACATGCTTCCACCAAGTTTGGCCAAGATGGGACCAAGGAGTAGCGAAAAACAGTTATTTTACCTTTGACCCAGTGACCTTGACCTTTTAGAAAAATGAACCCTTCAAGGTCAATTTTGCAGAGAACCTGCATCCACCTACCAAGTTTGATGGAGATCGGACTAAGGACCTGGGAGTAGTAGAGAAACAGACAGACAGACAGACAAACATTGCATAGATATAATATAATATAATGCCCTATATTCCCACTTGCACCATATGTTCTGCTAATAAACTTCTTGAAGCCCCCTTCCATTAGACACAAGCTTAGTACCGAGTTATACACCTGCAGGAGATTGCCAAGAACACTAAGGTATTTCCTACCCATTGTACAACTAGTATAGACAACATAGTTAGGGTAAAGCAACAGTCACAAGCACCCACCCTTTCACCTTTGAGTCTAAATAATCACTGCACTAAACTCGTCGCTATAAAATGATAGATAATTTTTACCAAGTGGATTGTAGACCAGATGTAGTTGAAGTGATGAGCCTGGCCTCCCATACCCCAGGCTATTAAGTAGTAACAGACTCTGTATGCTCTTTTTGAAGACACCAGCTCCCCGTTGTAGATTTACATTTTTAGCGCTAGAAAAAGAAACAAGTATAAGTTAAAAATAACAAAATTCACTAATTTTTAGAGATATGAGGTACATTTTAGCTCTGATGATGAGCTCTAGATGCAATCACCTGATTAATTGATTAATATAATATCTTTCAACATTTTCTTAAATTGAGCGAGGGTTTCATATTTTCAATTTATTCTTTGTTTATTCTGGTCAGCTCTTTCAATAAATATGTACTGGACTCCCATGATGTCCAGAATTATAACTTAACTACTCTTAATTACAATTATAAGGAAACCAATGAAAAGATGATACATAAACATTTCAAATAAACTTAATGTCATGTTTAAAATTAAACATAGGAAATATAAAGCCCATAAATTACAAGCAACACAATTAAAATGGAAAAAAAAATTATAGGTGACTCTTAAATATATTGGTAATTCATTTTTCTAAAGAACTTTTATATCTACTAAAAGGTTATTCCAAAGTTTAGTTGAGTGGAATTGTAAAGTTCTCTCTCCTTGAACATTATTCCACACTGGATTAACTAGAGATCATTTGATAACTGACTACGTGTATTTTTTAATGAACAGAATACTGTATGTAAAATTTAGGAAGACAAGTAATCAGGAGCAATACCTGTTAAACATTTAAACAACATAATCAATTTTCCAGTTATAGTTCAGGCAATCTATGATTATACCTCAAACAAATTGCAATAATTATGAAATTTTTGTGGGTGAACCTATATGCATATGTGAACATTATTTCCAAAATCGAGTTAGTGGAACATACTTTTTAAGGGATCAAAAGGTCATTGGGGGTCAAATTTGCCATTTAATGTATCTCTGAAACCTGTAGGCATAAGTGGTTAAATTTGGTCTCAAATTACTCAGAATACTCACATTTATATTTACTGTAATGGAAAGTTTGTTGAAAAAATGACCGGAAATAGCCTTTTTTGACCTTTGACCTAATTTTGAGGTCAATTCATATCTCAAAAACCAAGAATCATAGGAGGGTAAATTTTGTCTCAAATTACTCAGAAGCTATATGTTTATATTCAATGTAATGAAAACGTTGTACACACTGTCATTGGAAATGTCATATTTTGACCTTTGACCTAGGAGCGGTTGATTAATTACATTATATAAGTCCTAAAGAAAC
>JAOTQE010027511.1:0-10436 GCA_025631205.1 Nesometra sesokonis
AACATGTGAACTTTAAGCTCAATTTACTCGAAAAGTGGAATTTGTAAGTTACGTTGTTTTGCCACGGAACGGCCGACTTGTTCTTGTAGTAACTAAGTCAAAGTAGGTTACACTGAAGAAGGCTAATCACATGTGCCCATGCACAGAGTTATAGCTGATTGTGTACTGTTTATACAACGAGGTCAGTAGCAGTCATAATCACTATAAATGAATATGACGACATTGAGTGGACAACCGTTTTGATGTGGCGTAGAATTAAATGCACGGGAAGCAATGGTCACAGGCTCAAAACTTGTGCTTGCGTCCGCGTGTTCCTGCACCCGCGTCCACCTCATGGAAACATGTCACCTGTACGTACTGTACCTATATCTGAGACTACTGCAAGTTGTCTTTAATATAGGCTATTGTAGTCTCAGCCTATATTAAAGACAACAATACGGTACGTTAATCATTATGTAATGTTGCCCGGTACTTTCCATTCTCAAGCCAAGTTTATTCACTGTTGTACAACGACAAACCTCACACTACTAAAACTTTACAGTTTTGTTTAATGATTTATAAAGATAACATCTTACTAAATTATAATTAAAATAACTAGTCTGGTCCAAGGCCCCTATGACTCTTAACAAAATTTTTAAAATATATAGAGTATCAATGTGTAAACAAACGGGACGAAATGACTGATGGCGACTCGACTCAGGCAGAGGAAAGGGATCACAGAGACTCGAGTCTGGCTAGGCCTAGTAGGCCTTAGCTACACCTACGCCTTCTGGCCTAAGCTAAAGAACTAGATTAAGAAGAGTTTACGTTTAAAATTTGACATAAGAATGAGTTGGTTTAAATAAATATATAAATCTTACCAGGACACTTCATATTGACTTTTATCAGGCTATGCTAGTCAATGTAAAGGTTCAATGAAAACAGACTAAAAAGAACACTCAAAAAGCTTCGTGTCGATCGTCGTGCGCCGCCCGGTGTTTTTTTTTCCACAAAGAGAAAAATTACAATAGCGCCACCAACGATTGCCAATGAATTTTGATGACTTCCCAGATTGTATTGATTTACTTTTGTATATGACATTTTAAACATCGTTTTCACTGAAACATTTATAGTAGTTCACCCTATTTTAAGGTGATATATACAAACATTAATTTCAACACCAAATATGCTACTTGAATATAGACTTCGATAAATATATCGCCAAAAAATCCTCTTTATTTATACCCAGGCCTCTCTGGAACTGTCCATCAATGAATAATTGGAATTTTACCCATAATGCATTGCCAGACCACCCTACTGTTCATTTTGCAAGTATGGCGGATGGTTTGTCATCATAATAGCAAAGATGATTAGAATGGAAAACGGGGCAGGATCATCTCCGCAGCATTTAAACCAGTTAAATGCTGGCTCCAATGCAAACTTAAATGTTTTAGGAGGTAAACTAGAGGATGACAATTCAAGATCCAAGTACACTATACCTGGAATATTGCATTTTATTCAACATGAGTGGGCGAGATTTGAGATGGAAAGGGCTCAGTGGGAGGTTGAACGAGCCGAATTGCAGGTAAAGAAATGAAAGTTAGAAGCCTGTCCCAGATATTATATTATTGCTTTAGCTAGTTTACTAATCAAGAGTTTTCCTTGATAAATAAGGTGTTAGATGTGCCTTTATATAAAGCTCCATATTTTTACAAACTGACATAAAATACCATAAATAACTGACACTGTACAGGAGAGTGTATGTGGTGTTGAGTAGCCAAGATATGCTGGGCTAGTAGGGGCCTTACCTGGCCCTAGCCAGGATGGGCCAAGCCTGAGTTTCAAAATATTTATTTTTATGTGGCCTAGGTTTATTTAATATTATCATTTTAAAATTATATACAGTAATATCATGTCCACATTTAAGTTTATATATTTTTGATTGGTGTCAATGAATGAAATGTGTTAATTTTCATTTGGTAAACACACCCATTTTTGGTTATTTTTACTTTCCTACCTAGAACTAGGCTTATCCTTGATAAAATAAAATTGCTTCCTGTTTTTATTGAGTTCCATCAAATTGTTTAAATTATTTGTTTAATGAAATTGCAATGAATAAAACAAAATACAATGTTTTGAAAAATAATTTTCACTAAAATTATATTCAAAACATTTTGTTTTATTCATTGTAATTTCATTAAATGAAATAAGTAATTTAAACAATTTTCTGTTTTCCTGAGTATGGTTTTAGCCATCAAATGTGCCAGTAAAAAATATAATTTTGTTTATCAAAAAAATATAATTTTGATTTTCATGTGTTTTTCACCACTCTTTAGTATTGCAGAGAATATAGGCCTATTGTGTAGGGCCAAAACCGACCCAAAAGCCATGTCTGACAAGTCATGTTTTTTGACAATTTACCAGTATAAATTTTCCAATTAAACATATTTTATATGAACAGAATCTATATTCATGGGCCTGTCAGAATTTTGCAAGTGAAGACCAAACAAATATTGTTTAATTTTTATTTATTTACCACTTTGTTGAATGAAATAAACTACAGAGCTCCCAAGTCTTCAGAATTGTACTCGAGTCTCCAGGAATTTTAGATTGTCTCCCGGACTCCCGGAATTTAGTTTTCCCCAGGAAATTCTCCAGGTTTATAAAAAACTTTCACAATTAGACCATACTTTTGGCTGATTTTAAGGAAGTACAATCAAAACATTATTTAATTTTTACTCATTTACCACTTGGTTGAATGAAATAAATTACAGAGCTCCCAAATCTTCAGAATTGTACTGGAGTCTCCAGGAATTTTGGATTATCTCTCGGACTCCCGGAATTTAGTTTTCTCCAGGAAATTCTCCAGGTTTATAAAAAACTTTCACAATTAGACCATACTTTTGGCTGATTTTAAGGAAGTACAATCAAAACATTATTTAATTTTTACTCATTTACCACTTGGTTGAATGAAATAAATTACAGAGCTCCCAAATCTTCAGAATTGTACTGGAGTCTCCAGGAATTTTGGATTGTCTCCCAGACTCCCGGAATTTAGTTTTCCCCAGGAAATTCTCCAGGTTTATGAAAAACTTTCACAATTAGACCATACTTTTGGCCGATTTTTTCTGAATATTTGTTGACAATAACGAAATGTGAAGTTTCGCAATGCTTTTTATGAAGAAAATTAATGGCATACGTTAACAGTGACAAAATCAGAAACTACTTTTTCAAATGTGTTTAAACCAGTAAACAACATTATTTTACACACAAATGGTGTACTGATGATCACAAGAAAATCTCCAGGAATTCTGTTTTCACAGCTTGGGACCTCTGAAACTAATTGGCAAACAATTAACACAAACTGGATAACAAACTACAAATAATTAGTTTTTAAAAATGACTATAAATAAAATTATAATATACAGGGTTTGATTCATTTCTTGATCAAGATTCAATTATTAAATAAATATTCTGGCTGTGTAGCATTGTAGGGTTGAGGGAATTTTAATTTTTTACAGTTGGTTCAGGGCAAGTACCTTTGGAAAATTCTCTTGACTGAAAAATAATTTACTTGTCCGGCTTTTGCGCGATACCAAAAAATAAACGAAATTTACACTTATGAAATAAATACTAGTACATCGAAACATGGGCTATTCTACAACAAACTGTCAAAAGGTGGATTTGAGGGCCTAGGCTTAAGCTGAAAATACTTGTCCATGGACAAGTGGGTCCTATAAATTTTGTTGTCCGATTGTAAAACAAACACTTGTCCTGGGCGTTAAATATATACAATACAAACAACATCATAAACATTACTGTACATTTTACACAAAAAGTTATGCATAAAAAATTTAGCATTAAATATTATTAAAAGGAGGTTAAAATTTATGAAAAATGGGTTGATTTTAAAAATTTATCACAGACACTTTTGGTAAATCATATCATATGGGTGGAGTTTGGTATAAACAAGTTTTTATAATCATATAATAAAATTATCTCAGTGTACAAGGTGGACACTAGTCTGATAATACCTGGTCTATTAAATTTTCAACAACCGTGTATTTACCGTAAAAGATTTATAGAAAATTTGTTGTTTTGAGATGAAATATGATTATAAAAAATACCCAATGTCCATTGATTGGTAGACATGAATAAAACATGACAAAATGACCACAAATAGAGTAAAAAAGTAGAGAGAAACATCATACTTAAATATTTTCAAAGTTAGTGCCTTATGGAATACTTTAAGTAAAAAATCTCAATTACGAACCCTGGTTTTTAGAAACCCCAATTTTACGAATGCATATAACGGTGTGACGTCACCAATATTTTTATTTTAATTACAAGTAAGATGTATTTCAGTGAATAATATATTTAATATTTTACTGCTAATTAACTATTTTTCAATATGTATTGTTTACCTCTAACATCCGCATCTTCACAGTCTAAACATCAGATCTGACCAGCTCATTTTATTTCAAACATGGTGAAAGTATGCTGCATATAATATACAACCTGGGGGTGGACAGCAGCAGTGCTCACCCCCGCCATTGCCATCATTGTGATCACCATTACCACCACCATCATATGACCATTTAAGATTGTGTCCTGCATATGCCTACCAACTATAGTCATTTTTCGGATCTGATAAACTTCTGTTGCCCTGTTGACCAGTGGAAATAAATCTCAATATTAGAAATCAAACCAAGCTAACAATAATTTACCAGATTGTTTGTCCAGGTAAAGAAAGTGTTACAAAAGGTTAGAATTTGATTAATTAAATACTATATTCATTAGTATTAACAGCATTATTGAAGGTCTGGCACAGGTGCTATTGTTTAATTATTGGTGTTTATTGGTGTTACAGTTATTTATAACTGTTAATTATTCACGCATCATCACTAATTACTTTCGTATGGGAAGTACACTTGAACCTCCCTGTGCGGACGCTCCCGTAAGCGGACACCTCCCATAAGGGACACCGATTCAAAGACCTGTTTGTTCTTTCTGTCTAATCAGTGCAATTGGTACCTCCCGTAAGAAGACACCTCCCGTAAGCGGATGCAGACACTTATTGTCTTCAAATTTAGATTTTTTGCATGTTAATTTACTTCCCATAAGCGGACATCCCGGAAAATTTAGCGATTTTTCTGTAAAACGAATACAAAATTTATGTACAAAATCGTCATGGCTGAGAATAAATTACTGAACCAATCTTTAAGAAATGATAAACCATGTGCAATAAAATATTGAATACGGTGTCTAGAAATTAAGAGGCCATTTCTCTTGAGAATGCCTTGAAATGCGAGACATACGGACGTATACGTAAGTTTACAACTTTAGCCCTCTATCGGCCGGAATTCTCGTAAGCAGACACCTCCCGTAAGCGGACACTTTTCCCGGACCCGAGGGTGTCCACTTACGGGAGGTTCAACTGTATGTCACTCTTTCATTTTTTTAAGTTGCTAAATGTGTTTAAAAAATATGTCATATTGTTTGTACTTATGAATTGTTGATATTCATCTAAAATACAGTGCAATTTTGACAGATATTCAAGGTGTTCAATTTAAACGTTACAAGAATTTATAACATATCCGTTTTCGTCTTCGTGTTTCGTGAAGTTTCGAAATCTTCATAATAAATTTAGTGATGGGTTAGAATTGTCGTGAATGTTTCATCAAGCACTTATTTATAAAGAATTAACTGTCCTTGTCAAATATCAATGATCTACTGATTAATTTTAAGCTCAATACAGACTATCAAATTTATTTGATAAAAACTTTAATCATACCCATATACATGGTAATGATATAGCTATGTATGGTCATGGTGAAATCATCATGACCATATATATGCATATAATTTTTTTTTGTCAAAACAGTTTCATTTTTTTTTTCTTATGTGATTATCTTTATAATTAAGTTTATATTGTATCTGTTTACGTATTATTATCGAAATAAATGTTATCAGTATGTATGTATGATAGTCTGGATTGAGCTTTACAAAACAATATACCTAATATAAAATTTGCTGTGCTCAGTTGCTTTCAGATACAGGAGTGCATATGCCGATCATTTGAGTTGAGTTGTTTTGAGTTCAAGGTTAACATGTGCATACTTTACCATGCCCCAAGGAAAATAGTAATAGTTTCACATATCTTATGAATAAAAGGCAAATATATCACCCTCAAATAGAGGGTCCTACATTGTTTACATATTTTAAATAGTAAACAACGATAGTCAATTCAATTCTCCAACCATTGTGTAGGTTATATAAAAAATTAAAATCCAACTCAGCTTTAGATAAACCATTCTACCTTCCTTAGAAAACATATAGGTAAATCATAGGTACTAAAGTCTTTAACGATGGAACCAAACGATCTCAAATTAACAAAGAAAACAACACATACTGTAGGTGGCGATAAATAATGAAAATCGAGTAATAACGTGATATACAAAATTCTTTTACGTTGTTTTACAAGTACTCATGTGGGTAGGCATATACAAACACTGATACTGTCTTATATTGTGAGTAGCCAAAATATGTAAACACTACTTGCACCTTCTATTGTTTGCGAGTAAACAAAAGCTTTTTTTTACAGGACATTAACATTTTATAGCGTTCTAATTTTAGTTTTCTGAATGAAAGAAGATAAGACAAAACATGTAGTATCAGTGCACATATTAAAGTAATGGATAATTTTATTCCTAGTTTTTTATTATTTACAGCCAGATAGTGAATTTAACACTGTAACACTGCAATCCCATGTAGGCGCCTACTACTGATGGTTGTCAGTCTTCGTCACAATAATCAGTGGCGTATTTGGGGGTGGGGGGTGCTGAGATGCTTGAGCACCCCCCTTGGGATGCAAAAAACTGCAAAATTAGGAACGAAATTTGAAAATCTGGACCTCGAGCACCCCCCTTCAGTGGAAATAAGCACCCCCTTCAGAGAAGGGCTAAAATCTGACGAGAAACACCTAAAATCCCGAAATTGGTGTTAAAAATAGGGGGAAAAAGCTTTTTTTTTTGGTTGTCAGAATCCAACCAGGTTGAGCACCCCCCTTCGCCAAATCCTGGATACGACCCTGATAATAATCACTTTTTTACAATCATTGTATTTTTAACAATCTTTGTCATACAAATTATTTACATGGTATACAAATATTTTATGTTGTCAGTGTCATTATATTTAGGATTAAATTTACTTGCATTTATTGATAAATTTGAAACTTTTATGAAATTTCATTGTACCAACTGAGTTAAAATGTAACACGATTTGATTAGTTAGATTCCGGACATACTGTATCATTAAATAGTATGCACTTCCGTGAAATTGCACGTGGGACTATGTATTCTGTGAAAATTCACTATCTAGTCATTAAAATAATACATGTATGGTCTAAACATACCCTAAAGTGACAAGTTTGAAATATGACAATAATTCTATTATACTGTTGAATTGCTCCCACCAACCGATCCCCCCCCTCCCCCCACCTTGTTGGTAATCTATTTTGCTTGGTTTTCTGGTCAGTTCTGAGTAGAATGAGTAATGTTTATTTATGTTTACATTGATTTCATGATATTGCGACTTTAAAAACACAGGTCCAGTTTATGGTGAAACTTGAGTTTTTCAGAGTTGCTTCTAGGAGTGTTGACTGTTCTGTACATATATTGAGATAATTAAACTAAGGAGGGATTTGGAAGCATAAAATGGATTAAAGAAGACAAATAAGAGAGCTATCTGGAAGAAAAACTGAGGTGAAGCGAGAGAAGAAACAGGAAAAATAAAACTTTTGTTATCCTTTGACAGCTTTCGTCACCTTTTAGCTGTCTTGACACACCATGGAGTAACTTCTTCATCACAAAATACTTTCACATGATAAATGGTACATAAAGCGCCCTCTATTTTTAGCTGATGTGTACGTATAAGTTCATACTGTAATGTATCTAGACCAGTTTGACGATCTCGTTTAAAAGATTCCTATAAAGAAACAAAGAAAACATTATAGTAACATTTTAAATATCATTAATATAGTATATAAAATAGCTAACAAATTTTAACAAGCAAGACCTATGAATAGAAGTTATTTCAGAAAATACTTTTGAAAGGTCCACTGATCACCTTCAGATAAGAAGGTATAATGCATACTTCAATTGCTAAAATCAGGGGGGGGGGCGGAAAGTTGTTGAATTAGGGGGGAGGGACAAGGTTAAATTCTGCTCAGCTACCCAGCCCGGTTAGATTTTGATGAGGTAAAAAAAAAAAAAACATTATTGTCTCTAAATTTGTGCTTTCCTGGTCTCTGAAGGTGGTTTTCCAGGCCGCAATATTCGTATTTAACATATTTACATGATATTTTGGAATTGTGAATTTTGTAGTTGGAGTGACAATTCAGGGGGTGACCCCCTCCCCTGAATTATCACTGGGGGATGCGTCCACCCATCTCCCCCCTCTTCCGCCACCCATGGCTGAAATACACACCATCATGTTGGGATTCAATATTTCAACATTAATTATATCATCATCAAAGTATAATGTATACTTCAATTGCTGAAATACACACCATCATGTTGGGATTCCTTATTTCAACATTAATCATATCATCATCAAAGTATAATGTATACTCGGTTCCATCATCATACTATAATTTGAGTAATGTTTGTCTGTTTGTTCCTCTACTCCTCCCAGGTCCTTCGTACGGTGGGTGGATGCAGGTCCACTGCGAAATTGACCTTGGAAAGGTCAAAGTCACTGGAGTCAAAGGTCAAATAACTGTTTTTCGCTACTCCTTGGTCCCATCCTGGCTGAACTTGGTAGAAGCATTTAGGTTCAGACCAGAATTGCCGATGATGGGTCATGGAATCAAAGGTCAAATAACTGTTTTTCGCTACTCATTGGTCCCATCTTGACCAAACTTGGTGGAAGCATGTTGGTTCAGATCAGAATTGCCGATGATGGGTCGCAGGGTCCAAGGTTATGGGAATGGGGTCAAAGGTCAAATTTACAGCAATGGGGTCAAGGTTACGAGACGGGTAAAGGTTATGGGAACGGGGTCAAAGATCAAGGTTGCGAGACAGTTAAATTGACTAGTTAAAATAATGCTAATTATGTAATCATCAGATAATTTATCGATGATAATTTAATTTCCTTCACCTAGTTCATTCAAACAACACTATAAATACCAAGATAAGAAAATAAAAGCAAATAATTGTTTTGCAAGCCTTATTTTATCAGTTTCATGAATCTTCTCATTTACAAACACGTTTTAGATTTAGGGGTGTGTAACTGACAAGGTTGACTGTAGTACAAATAGAAAATAGCATGTTATAAATAAAGAAGACTGAACAATCAACCCATCAAAAATTAACAAAGTGAAGTATGACATTTGAATGAACATAAAATTATGTCCGTTCACTTACTTTCCTTTGATCCTTGGAACGCGACATGTCCCGAGGTCTACGCACTTTATCATGCATGTGATAAAATGAATCACGTCCCGTTGTTATACCCTGTGGTCTTGAAATCTAATTCAAAGAAAACATCCATGATTTAAGCAACATAATCAGAAATTGAAAACCCTTGCCATCTGTGAATATTTTTTAACTATAAAGTCTGGTACAAACTTGAGGTTTTATCCTCAGTAAAGTGCCTTGTGCAGCACTTTTATTTCGCAGTGTGCATCAAATTTTGCGAAACATTTTGCTCCCAGTATGCAGACGTTCCAACCTCTAAGGTCTAAAATTCGGGAGATTTTTCAAATCTGAGGTCTACAATTCGGGAGATTTGTCAAAGTGCGCCCTCTATCTTAAAATACTACCCCTTATACTGCGTTTTATGACGGAGGGCCGAAAAAAAACAGGCCAAAAAGGTGTTAACTAGCGTCAATTACGATTTAAAAGTACTGTATTTATTGATTCTAGTAGGCCTAAATGTTATTCTAAGCCAAATTATGGTATTAGAATATGTTTAAATTTTAACAGAAAATCGGGAGATTGCTTAGAAAAATCGGGAGACTGTTAAATTTTCGGGAGACTCCCGGACAAATCGGGAGAGTTGGAACCTCTGAGTATGTGTCAAATTTTTAGTGAACAAAGACCCTTGTGTCACACTTTGATGAGAAAAATTCTTGAAGTGTTTCTCGGGCTCTAGTAATTAACATGACTCCCAAGTCTTTCGGATTAACCCTTTCACTGCGGGGTGTTAGTCCACCTATGTGCGGGACATGTTTCTATGGAAAATAGGTGATTTTTAAATAAATGTCAAAAAAATACTAAATGATATTTTTTTTAAATTATTTTTGTGTATTAGGGTGGGCAATATGTTGGTCTATTGTGAAAGGGGAAAAATTGAAAATTTGCATAATGATGACGTCACATCCGAAAGGTCCACTAATCAACTTCAAGTAAGAAAGTATGATGCATACTCCAAGCAATGAGATACACGCCATCGTG
>JAOTQE010027522.1:0-10436 GCA_025631205.1 Nesometra sesokonis
TAAATGTACAATAAAATTGACAAAACCTACTGCCACTGATCTACCATATGGTCCTGATTTAAAACAAGTTAAATAAATGTGGTACAGTATAAATTTAAAGAGGAAAAATATAAAGTCATATAAAATGCTTAAAATATGGACAAAATTTAAAAACAGTTATAAAATAGCCTATAAAATCACTAAAATAAGTAAAATTCAAGCTGAAATTTAGAATACGTAGACTGTTTAAAAATAGTCATAAAAACAGTTATATATACAATAGCTAATAATTATTAAGCTTATATAATTAAAAATAAGAGAAACACTCATAAAAGAAGTAAAGTTGGTGATCGAATTATATACATTGATTACCTAAATTTAATTAAAACGATTAATATTGGCTGGTACATATAAAGATGATTGGAAAGTATATTAATGATGATTAAAACGTATGAATATTGCAATGATAGCTTACTTAAACAATCGTAACGGTTCGATTGGTTATCAATCAATATTGATGATTGCGCCGCTATTATTATTGTTGTTGTTGTTGTTGTTGGTGTTGTTGTTGTTATTATTATTATTATTATTAATATTATTATTGTTGTTGTTGTTTTTATTATTATTGTTGTTGTTGTTTTTATTATTATTAGTATTATTATTATTATTGTTGTTGTTGTTGTTTTTGTTATTATTATTATTATTATTATTATATAGAATCAAAAATATGTATGGCATTACATTTATGGATTTCCATACATATTTTCCATAAAATCCATAAATATTTATGGTAAACAATAAATATATCTGGAAATCCATAAATACATGTTGAAAATTCAAAAATGGCAATCAAAAATTCTTAAATTTATGGGTTTATGGATATTCATAATTCACTTGATTTATGGATATTCATAAAGCATTTGATCTATAATTTCCTTATTTAAGCCACAATAGCTCATTGTAATTGTTGAGAAAGTTTACGTCGGCATTAGGCTTTCCAAGCTTTTTGTATAGTTGTTCAAATTGTCTCGTTTTTATTGATCGTACTGTTCAGCGTAAAATCTTTAATTACATTGTAACCAAACTTCCGAAGAGAACAGAAAACTAAATGAAGTTTAAATAACAGTGTTTCTTCGTAATCCCCGCGACGTCTTCAGTGTAACTAAAATAACGAAAGCAGAAATCTAAAGATGATTATACAATCTCGCTTGACTAAAATTATTCCAAATACATACGGATTTAAATACCATAATGTACAATGATCATTGTACGCTAACCAGTGGTGGCGCCAGGATTTGGGGGTGGGCCATGGTCCCCGACAGGGGGACATCGCGGGAGGTCCGGGTGGGCGTGGTTACCGTTTTGATGAGCAAAATTTATATTTCTTGTTTTTAGGGGCCATTAAAAAATATTTTTCTTTTGCATTTCCCCGACGAAAATGGTCAATCTTCCCCGACGGGGGGAGCCAGCCTTCCCCGACGGGGGGCCTGGACCCCTCGCTGGCGCTACCATTGACGCTAACATTGTCTCCGGTGCCAATTACCACCAGGAAAACATTGGAAACATGTCTTCGGACTCAATGGGTTATGCTTATAACACTGAAATACTTCCATCGGCTTTAATGAGAGGGTAGCGTAATGATAAGCATGGTCAATTGCATTCAGATTTTAAAGCTAACTTGTTCTTTTTTGGGAGGGGTGGGGTGAGATGATGTACACTGCCCTAAAAAAATCAACGAACGATTTCCCTTACTAATAGCCAGCATTCATGGCTTTATTTTTTGTATCTCAAGAGTATTACCTGTTCGAACTGTTCTTCCACGACGTTAATGGTGGGGTTACGTGCTGCGACAAGATTCCACTCAGGGGAGAAGGTCACGGACGCCACTGCACTGAACATGTGAATCTGTTATTTTTGCAATTTCAGAATTGATTTGTAATGTATTGACTGGTAAATTTTGCCTGGGGTTTTACTAGTTGGTGCTGAGTCAGTAACGTCTGGATGTCAAGCCGGATCAGGGGCTGACATCGCGTTATATTATCATAATTGCATGAAATACAGTCATAACCAAGAATGGTATCTGGACATATGGTAATTGTATACAGTCACCATAGAAAGGGTAACCTCGATGATAAAAATAGATAATTTTTATGTTTTCATCTAAAAATTCATCAATATCTTTATTAACGTCAACATCATCATCATCATCATCATCCCCATCATCATCATCATCATCATCATCATCATATCATCATCAACATCATCACCATCTATCATCATCATCATCATCATTATCAACATCATCATCATCATCATCATCATCAAATCTTTAGTTTTTATTTTGGCTTTTTTTTTAACTTCGTTGAAGGAAAGTCGTTCCATTACTAATCATCACTCTTCTCCAAGGGCCTCTTGGGTGAAAATAATTGAATCTTCTTGTTAAGCACCCGCTTAATTTCGCTGTTCTTAGGATTGAAGCGTCCCGATGCTATCAATTTGTCAGCGCCGAGGCACTTTATTATTAGGAACTATAAAGCAAATGATTCAATATTTATACATAATTTTACTAAGTATGATATATAATATACTATTTCTTTTTTCTTTTATTGCCTCGATTAGTTGAATTATTTGCATTTATAAAAGTCTTATACTTTTGTTAATACAATTAAACAATATATTGTACACGATGTCTTTTTGCAAGTACAGATTTATTAGAAATCGTTTCCGTTTACCATTCATTTCTATTTAAAAGTGCTAATGACAATTACGAATCGATGTTAAGGAAATTAGGAGCTTTCACTTCGTTAGCATTAATCCTGTGACACACAATAGATAATAATATCACTGTTGTTACTGAGACCAACCCCAGCTATATCGTCAGTAACCACAAAAAAAAACGCAAATTTTTACGCGCGCGTACATAAAGTCGCGCGACGAGACCCAATTGTATTCTGATTGGCTAATCACTGCACGCGCGCGTTTTGCGCCTCTTGTCGCGCCTTTTTTTGCACGTGCGTATAACAGGTTGCAACCGTGGTGCCATTGACAATGGAACCTTCTATTATTCTTTTAATAGAAGTTTTAAATTTCTATGCACAATAAACGATAAGTTAAATACTGTTTTTACATTGTTCTATAAATGTTTACATCTTGGAAATGTGTAGATTTTCTTTAATGTGTTTGGGGAGGGGGCTGAAAAATAGCAATAATTTTCAAATATCTCAGCCATCATGCACATAGAAGCATTTTTTTTTTTCGTTTGCGAAACGTTTTGCTCTGCTAAATCACAATCAGTTAGATAACAAATGAATGGATGATACGCAAAACAAAATAATCCAAGGTCGACACTGATCGAAGTAGGAGGGACCCATCAAAACCTGGTCCCTAGAATTCCAACGATTTACTGACCTTCCATTACACCCTCTATTTAGAGTCCCTTATTATTACTTATTATTACAACGTATCAACGAATAACCTTCAATCTATTAACACACGTTACCACTTAATTGATGTAAAACCCCACAATTACCAGGTCCCAAACTCAGAATCATCATAGGGGTGAAATTTAGGTTAATCGTTCTGAAGTCTGAATCTACCTAGCAACAAGGATTGCATATGTACCCAATGAAACACTGGTATTTTAAATTAAATTTTAAAATATGATTAAAATTTTTCAACTTAAAATACGTATGTTGAAAATATTATATCCGTTAATATCAAGTAAATAATAAACAATATTAAGTTATATCCGATGTGATTTTGTTGAATAATATAACAAAAAGTGTTTTAGGCATGTATTGAGGCCCCTACTGTATCTGATGGAAGACGAAGACAGTAGAACGTGTGACTGAGTCATCCCTTTGATAACCTCGGCAGTGACCAAGAATCGTATTTATAGGCGGCCATTAACGTCAACATACAAAAAAAAAACATCTGAAGATGAGCCCACTAAAGATCAAAATTCAATTTGGAAATTCTTACTTATACCGGTCATCACCAGAGAGATTCACCAAGTACATTGTTTTTTTTTTGTGTGTGTGTTTGTTAATTTTGATCTTTGATTTGTTGTTTTCTATTTGGCCTCAATGGCCGCCCATACAAATAGAATCCGGAGTGTCATTGGATGAGTATTGAGCCTTATAAGGAATGAGTTGTTAAGTTAGTGTTAGTACTGAGAAGGTCCATATCACGGCAGCCAATTGATTTCTTACCGTTACTTTTAAGCACCAACCAAACCAGCAATATGAAATACATCGTAGCAATTCTTGCACTTCTTCGTAAGTACCTTATAATTATATTTTTATTCTTTTTTTTCATTATTATTGTTTTGTAATAATTCATGGAATTGTAATATTAATTGCAAATTTATTAAAATTATTAAGTTTGTAAACCTTCCATATACTTTAACACATAATGTTATCTATGATACATCAAATATCTCGGAATATTTGATTATTATTTTAACAATAATATTCACTCCTATCTTGTATCTTTGTAAAATATTAAATTGAACAAAATGTTACTGTATATTCATTATAGGTCTATTAATTTGTATTATTTATTTATTTATTAATATTAGATAAGCCCTATTATTTAAATCATATTGTTATCGGTACTACTTATTTCTTATTTTTATTATTATTTTGATAATTATCCTAATTTTATGAAATAACTTTCAAATCCAACTTGATTGAAATTAGTTTGTTAATAATTATTATAACAATGAAATGTTTTTTTTTTCCATTGTTTAAAGTAAATTATTTACATCTAATTGTATAATAACTCATTATGTAACAATTTCCCATTTAAAGTTTTATTGAATTATTATTAATTATCTGTCATCCTATTGAAATTACATAATTTGCTTAAACATAATTTAATGACAACATAATTGTAATCAAATTAACTTTAATTTATTGACAAGTTGTATTAGATAATACTTAATTAGTATGATGTTCAAGGGATTAAATTAAATCGAATATTTACATAATGTTGTCATATATAATACCGTAAAAAAGGTAAACGATTGTATATTATAATTTTATCGTTTTGAATTCTAATAAAAACGAATGATACCTCAGGGTCACACAATTTTTAGATGGCAAACATCAATTATGCCCATGCCCATGTCGTGAATTAGAAAATTCTACCACGTTCTAATTAAAAATCAAATTTATAACACTATTAAACTATTTAATCTTTCTAAAATATGAATGAGATTAAATCAATTTCTTCATATTCAATTGCATTACATAATGATGGATATGGGTGAAAGCCAAAAAAAAAACATGTTTTCGTATAAGTCTTGACATCTTCAACGATGAGCGAATTAAAAAAACAAAATATTACTATATTAATGGAAAAGAGTGAAATGTCAATCGTTTGGGGTGAATATTCACTCTATAGTGATCATTCGATACTCTAGGAGTTTTTGGAGTAGAATAATAAAAAATAAAAAAATTAAAATGGCATGAACAATATCAATGTGGTTGTATTTGGACTCCAGATACAAAACAAGTCATTTTAGTGCAGATGTTTGTTTTGGGGGTTTTTTGTCCACTTGTCAAAATTAAATCAGGGTATTTATCACCAGGTTCGTGGTTTAAGGCCCCTCTAATTCACAATTTTGGATCCGCCCCTGCGTAACACCAGTACTAAATATCATTTTTATATCCTTATATGTTATTTTTAAATCTTAACATTCGTTCAAAAAATTTAAAATTTTCGACATTTCCATATCTCTGATGATTTTAATCATCAGAAATTTATGAGTTAATGAGTTAACTCTCATTAACTCATATTTTTTTTATAAACATTTCACCTCTGAAAAAAAACAATCATTGGTATCGCTATACGAAGAGACGCCAAAATACAGAAATGAGCGCGTAGGGAAAAACATTGGACGCTCCTAATTGTTAACCACTATACACGCGCGATGTGCGCCTCTTCGCCTTTCTGTACGCGCGCGTAACAGTTTGTGCCTCTTCGCGGTGTCACTGACAAATATATTAAAATAATCTATCAATAAAACGGGTCCTTTTGTAACTCCCATCCGAGCTAAAAGGTTACCAAATATAAATAAGAATCTATTAATATGTGTGGATGTAGGCAATTATGTAATACGTAGTTGGTGTCTGGATTTGAACGATAGCCAAGTACGGTATTTCGTCTTTGGTACTGTCAGGCACTAACTCAACTCCCAGGGTTGCCAGGAAATTATTCTCAATTGAGGCAAAAAATCTTTCATTGAGTCACTCACTTGCTACCATGACAACGCGACCACGCTAAACGTCAGGATTTGTACAAAATATATTTTATGTAATATTTGTTTCTTTTTTACTCTGTACTCTTTATTTTTTGTATAGTAGTTTCATATTTATCACGGGTGATTCCTATCCTAATTAATTTACAAAAAATACCTATTAATCACATAATTCATAAGGTTTCGCTAACACTATATTCAAAGTATCCAACACTTTTAATCTCAATTTTTCAATTCAATTAATCTCTCTTTGAATTTAGTAAAATTTCATTTTTTTTTCTTTTTAAATGTTCCCAGATATTTCATATCCGAATGCATTCATACACATACTTCGTATTCGTAACGTCTGTGAAGCTTCCATTGAACTTGTAATTTAGTAAGCCATTTCACGGTTTCAACAGCGCATATGCAGATTAAGGTCAAGTAATAAAACGACGCGCGGCAATGATATTGCTTTTCAAAAAGCCGTGTCGTTATATTACTTGACCTTAATCAATATCTGTAGTGTCCACATCAGAACAACTTGCGATAATTTTTGGAAGTGTTCACAGCTTTGCTGTACCAACGCAATTCAACAGAAGGACGCTGTTCTTTGTCTCGGTTGTTGTCGGTCGAATCCTACTCACAAATGCAGGCTGGGCAGCTCGTAGGCACAGGCTTCAGCTCAATTAAGCCTTTCAATGTCGACCTTTTCCCATAAGGCACTGCGGATATCGACCTGTCCGTTGCAACCGTCAAGTGGAGCACCATATTGTAAATCCACCGCATGGCACCATTTGTAAATCCACCGCATGTTGGTTAATTTTGCATACCTCCTCTGGACGCTTTTACATTATTGCGTACGTAACACTTCTTATTTCTGTCAACAGATGTTGTGCTTAGTCAGGACACATCAACAACAGTTAGACCAGCTTACAGAGACAATAATGTAAATGGCGTCAATGCTGGAAATATGAACGGATTTGCTGATCCGGGGAACTTAAACCCAGCAGTTAACATGAACCCAGGCAACATGAACCCAGGAAACATGTACCCAGGAAACATGAACCCTGGAAACATGTATCCTGGCAACCTACACCCAAACAACGCAGACGGTATGGCAGTGAATAACTACCCTCGAGCAGATGGTGGTGGTTCTACCACAGTCATTCCTGGTGTTGGTATCAATGCTGTTGGTCAGGTTGGTGCCACTGCTGGTATGGCAATTGGTGGTGGCGACAGCTCAAGCAGTGAGGAAAGCACACTTGAATTACCTGAGCCTGATCTTAGCAGTGTCGGTGGTGGTGCTGCTATGGAGGAAGGAGATACACCAGACGCAGCCGATGGTGCTGCCGTTAATGCTAACGCCAACGCCGCTGGAGGCGGTTTCAACATGGGAGGACGTGGAGACTTTAACGAAGTCGGTGATACGCCAGATAATACACAAAATATAGTAGATGCCGATATGGGAGAACAAGTTGGCGCTACCTCTACCGGAGCTACTGCGGGAATCCTAATCGCCGTTGTTGCCGTCGTTGCTGCAGGTGCTGGCGTTGGTCTATACGTTATCAAACAACGACGAAATGCTTACTCATCAAGCAATGTATAAGAAATTACTTAAAGACTCTAGTTTCTTACCACATGTATGTATATATCTATATAACTTTTCTACTGTATATAAATACATAAATACATGTCTATCATTTCCACTTGTTTATTTACTACAATTTTAAATTGTCATTGTAATCATTAGTAAATTTATGCAAGTCTATAAATACTGAATCTAAATTTATTATATATATACTGTATATTGGTTATAAATACAAAATTATTCAAATACCATTGTGCAAATATATATAAATAACCTGGGCGCTCAAATGTAACTTATTGTATTCACAGGCCCTAAGTTTAGGTCTAATAAATTATAACTAATATGCTAAATTATACTGAAGTATATATTAATATAGTATAGTAAAGTATACTTAAGCAACTAAACCGATAAAATATGAAAGTATATTAAAATTGAAAGTAAAATAACAACAAATTAAACTTTCTTAAGTAGACCTATACATATTTAAGTATATTTAGGTAAACATGGATTATCATAAGCGTCATCAGAAAATATTTATTTTAATCTTTGAAAATTCCATTGTAACTGTTTATTTTTATGTTGACATGTATGTCTACCTTTCTATACTAAAAATCTCGAGGGCAAAATTGAATTCTGTCCAGTGAAAGGATTTTGCTAATAAATATTTGTTTATATTTTTTTAACTTTCTAAATTTTTATTTTTCATATATAGCAGTTTTTGGTTTTTAAATAATTTAATGAAGTTTAGTAGAATGTAGAAATCTTGTGTTTATCCATGGCATCACGCTGTGAAACATTTGACCAATCAGAGGCTTAAGATCAGAGGCTAAGTCAAACTTCAGTAAGAAAACGATGAGGGCGTTAGACGTCATTGAACTAGACCGATAAAAGATAAATTTAATAATAGCATAGTGTGAATATACAAAATGTCAAATGTAATGTCATGTCATTGGGAGTTTCGGTTTTTATTTATTTACACTATAGATCATAATTTGTTCTATGGGTCTATAATTGTCCTTTGTATAGTCAACATTATGTTATAATTAATAAGGTTTTTACACCAAGATTAGTGCGAAATGATGGATTTGTAATTAATGATTATTTTTTTAGAAAGAAAAGAAGAACTGTTTTATCAATGATAAGCCTACAACAGCGTATGCGCCTTTCCTTGATTTGATAAGATAATAATACTTCAAAAAAGAAAAGAACGATATTTGATTTCTGTTTCGTTATTAAGCATGCATTAGGGAGGTTTTGAAATTGCACGAAATACAAAAACGAAAACGGATGCGTTATAATTTCTTGTAACGTTTGAATTGAACACCTTGAATATCTGCCACAGTTAGTATTTTACGATCATCAACAATTCGTTAGTAGAAAATATGATATATTTGAACAAATTTATAGCAATTTTCAAAATGTAAGTGTGACGTATCCGTTTTCGTTATGGTATTTCGTAAAGTTGCGAAACCTCACTATTATCATACGTGACGACATGATGATAATGACAATTACGATGACGTTCATGTGATAGTTATTAATTATTAATAATGTACTGAAGTGGTGTCAACAAACATAAAGATCAATGCACACTGATAATCAGATATCGATAACAGGAAAATAGTTATTGCTATCCATATTGTAAAAACCTAAGCCTAATAGACAGACCTGAAGACGGAAAATGCTAGTAGGATAAACCAAAATCTGGAGCGGATGCCTGGGGCAGACGATGCGATCGCACGAAACGAATGATACAGAAACTGATACAGCAGAAGAATGATGCAAAAAAGGAGGAATTAATTCACGTGAACATTCCAGGACTCGGAACATAGTATATTTCGGTCATAAACGACCAAAACATTAACTTAATGACAACAAAAAGTATGCAATTGGTGTGGATTTGACTTCATGTAAAAATATAATTCAGATATGGACGATCGTGATTCGCGTGACGAATAAAGATTTAACATGCGTTATACCTGTGTCTTCTCTTGTTAATTTTCGCTAATTAAATCATGGCTTAGGATACACTGCGGCGTTACAGATGGTTACAGGAACAATGAGTAACGTGTGGTCAGTAGCAGGATATTTGTCATTCTATTCGTCCGGCCTCCTCAATTAATCATGCATACCTTAATTAATTAATTATCTCCGTGAGGATATTATGTTTTCACTTTAGTTTTGACAATTTTTTTGAGATTGCGCGTTTGGCAACGGCAGAACTTTGCCGGAGCGTTCCTGGAGCGGTGAAAAACATCATCTCCAAACCGTTCAAGAAACACTCCAACAAAGTTCGGGCGGTGTTACCGGGCCTTTAGGAGTAAGTGCGTCAAAATTTCACACAACATTCCGGACATCAAAATAAACATTACTGTTGATTTTAGTGACGATACGGGATACATAACCAACGAATGTATCCGAATGAAACGTGTCAAACGTGTAGACATGAGGACCATTTTAAGAAAACGTCCAAAACCTTAATATAAATCAATAAATCAATAAATCAAAAAATCAAAAAATCAAAAAATCAAAAAATCAAAAAATCAAAAAATCAATAAATCAATAAATCAATAAATCAATAAATCAATAAATCAATAAATCAATAAATCAATAAATCAATAAATC
>JAOTQE010027533.1:0-10436 GCA_025631205.1 Nesometra sesokonis
GTTGAAAGTGAAAGATTGACCAGGTAAGTAATCGGCCTAACAATTGAACATATTGCTAATTTAATCATCTTTGCAGGCAATTCATCCATTCCTGCAGCCTTCTTTATAGACAATAAATTTAATAGTGCATGCATCCTTGCATGGATGAGAAGTTGACAATTTGAGTCTATGTTGTGGAGAAAGGACTTGCTTGTCCTTATGCTCGTTTGTCTACATTACAGGGATCATGTGTGGACCAGTACACCAAATGATTAACGATCGACAGGAAAACTGGCTTTAGAATGAAAAAAAAAATATAATGGTGTTTCATGAATTTATCATTTGTAATGATGATGCTTCAAATATCTTTTTTCATTTTATTAAATCGTATTCTATCTTCTCAGGTCAAAGATGCATTTTCTACTTCAGAGGCTTTCTTTAAATTACCATTGAGTGAAAAGACACCTTTTACAAGATTACCAAATGAGGCTTTTGGCTTTGTTTCTATTGAATGTGAAGGGTATTGTATTAAAAATTTATTCAATGTCAATGACGCTTCATGATTGATTACATTGGTGGTATCGGTGGGCTTATAGATTGTGCAATGGTAATACACTCTATGCAAGTTATCTTGTTTTGTTTACTTCAAAATAATTCTCATGTCTTGCCACCACAAGCCCTAATATTATTTGTAGACCCACCCCTTAAGAACAATTAATCATTAATCTATTATTCTTGTACTAAACACAGGTTTATAAATTAAATAATTAAAAGTTTATTAATTTAATGATTAAAAAAAAACTTATTGATTCTCTTGAGTAATTACATTGCTATACCTTCCTCTTCCAAGGGTTTTTCTTATGAATTACACCATAAATATTTTATTCTACCCTTCATTCCAAACTAGTGAAATCAATCTACCCATTACGAACATTTTGTCATGGTTTTTATACCTTTTTAAGGTAGGAGGTTTTGTTTATTCTCTCATTTTTTCCTTTTACTTACAGCCTTCACCTTGATCCCACCCTCTGTACCCCTTCTGATATTAGAGTTTACCTAGGTATGAACATTCATAAGCCTAGTTGATAATAGTGATGGTGTGCAATAACTCATGAATATTGGCAGCCTGCCATGATTAATTTAGTGTTATCAATTCAAATACTTAGGAGCTGAATCCTGAATACACCATTTAATAGAAAATAAATTGTAAATTTTAGTTTCTTTATTTGTAACAACTAGCTTATTTTTTTTTCAGACTTAACCCAGACCGCCCACATAAAGACTTAAAAGAAGCATTTTATTATACTCCAACACTTGCAAAAGAAAGGGTACAGTTTTAAGTTTATTGTCAGTACCGTATTAATTTGGGGGAATTTAACAATTGCTGTTGTACAATATGCACAGAGGGGTTAAAGGGTAGTGTTACAGGGGGTGAGGGTGGTCCATGATGGGTTCTATGTATGCAAATCTTTACAGTTTATGTAAAATAATATTGTCTTACTGATTGAGGGTGGGGAGTGTACAAATTTTGCCCAAAAAATGTGTATGTACTGTAATTGTTGATTGCCCCTTTGTTTTATTGTTTATATTTAAGTTAATTAGTTTAATTATTTAATATTCATTCATTTGACTATTATTTGAAGAAGGTTAATGATTTTTTTTTATTTGACAACATCCCTTGTAGTCTGGAGGTATCTTTAGCTCCCATGAGAAGGTCCATTATTACAGTACATTTAATGTAATGTATTTAACTACTGAGCAGAGTTGGGGCAACCGATTTTGATCCTAGGCTAGGCCCAGACCCACTCTGAGATGTCTACAAAAATCAGGTGACTCCTACCATTTTCAGGAGACTTGTAACCTCTGATATTACAAATAGCATATTCTACCAGTTTACCATTTCTACTCTGAAGTTCCTAACTTTCAATCATACATCAAATATATACTGTAAGTTAATTTCAAATTAATTTTGATGTGACCATTTTCAAAGTACAATACATGTTTAACAATTAGTGTTTAAAGATAGATTTAATAACAATAAATGCTATTATTTTGACAATTTGCAGTCACAAAAAGTTGACACTGGCTCAAGTGTTATCAAGTCATTGGATAATCTGTTTACTCATGCAATGCGGTTACATCAACGGGTATTGGAGGTTATGGCTATAGGTCTCAAACTTGAGGTAACAATATTAAACTATATTCTAAGTATAACCAATCTCTTCAGGAGTAAGTTAGGTATACACCCAAACAGTCAAGTCTGAGATGGGTTTTGCTGGTTGTTTGATATTACGGGAGTTACAACCCTACCGAGGGGACATAATATCAATTGTCTCCCCCCCCCCCCACTTTTTGGTAAATGTATGAAAAAAATGTAAAAGTTGAAATAAGCGGTAACCCTTTCACATATCTATCATCAAAAATATTCTATAATTTACCCCAAAAACAGGGAAATAGACACACAAACCGTAAAATACCTTTTTTTTTTTGGCTCGTCAGACGAAAACTGGGAACCACGCCCACCCGGCGGACCCTCCTCGTTGGCTCCACCACTGCAACTTCTTGTCCTTGTACCCCCCACTTTTCAACTCAGATCTACGCTGTTGGTATAAAGCGACTGTTTGAAAAAGCGCCCTCTCGTACAAGCTTCTCCCTTAAAATGGAAATTGTCTTAAGCACCCATTTGAACAAGCACCCCCTTGTTTTTCAACGAAATTAATCAGACAGTAAAGTACACCACTTGCTTAATTTTCATCAGTAATTTTCATCACAGCACTCCCAGTTTGCCTATTTTCTGCTTGGTCAAAGATTCACAATTTTCATCTATGTCCCCCTAAGTTTCCACTCTTTTTGCAAAAGTGACCTTCTTGAACAAGTGCCTCATTTGGATGAACGCCTCTTTAAAAGTATTTTTTTAACGAGTTTCTGATGCAGGTATTTTTACGTTATAGCATTGGTGGCCCTACCCGTGATGGATTGTCAGAATGGGTATGCGGGTTCTTATAACATTATTGTAATGACATCCATACCTTATAATGCATAGTCTGGTTAGTTATTATATTGTATATTTTCTATGTTTTCTTCAGAAGAATATTTTATGTACGATATATTTTCCATTTAAACAATACAGAATATATTGAATCACATCATTAATGTTAACATTTATATATTTAAGTTATTATAAGTTATAATATGTTCATCTCTAATAATAGTCCTTCCATAGAGAATAGCTATGTAATAATTCATGGCAATAGCCAATACATTAGAGGTATATTAGTACAGTAACATATTCTAATTATCTAATTATATGCCAATTTCATTTTCATTATTGTTAATTATCCTTTTTATACAATAATTCCAACATCATGTGTGTTGCAACATTTAGTGTTATTTTCTACTTCTAACAATGAAAGAAATAAACTTTTGATTCAGTTGAATTGAATTGAATTGACATGGAACATACAGTAATGTGAAATTACCATTTAATAACAAATGTTCATATTTTTCAGGTGATTTACAGTAGCTTAATGTTTAAAACATCATGCCACTAAACAAGGTTTAATTTCCTGCCAAGAATGACCTTCAGTATGATTGTCTCCTTAGTCATGAATGTTTAATAATAAATGAATCCACCTTTGGTTTTATAGGATCCCATGATATTTGTGAAGGCACATAAGTTGATTGGTAAAAAAGGCAATGACACTTGCATACGTTCAATGTTCTATCCACCAACAACTGATTTTCCATCAAAGGAGGGACAGGTTCGATGTGGGGAACATTCAGATTACGGAGGAATCACCTTGTTGTTTCAGGATTCACAGGGTGGTTTAGAGGTGAGCTTTGAACACCCCTTCATCACATTCTGTAATGTAGGATTTAAATTTGTAATACTTAATTGTATGGTATTAGGTTATTAGCATGATTGCCACATTGCAAACATCAATTATGGTGCAGATGCAGGATTTGGCTTTTGAGAATGCATGAGGGTACATGACACCATCTCTGCCTCAGCATTATTTAGGATAAGGTAACTTTTGATAATATTGACCTTAATGCCCAGAAATTACACTCTTGTACTTCTAGGGGGAGGGTAATTGGGGGGGGGGTTCCCTGACCCCATGCATTTTCATCCCATCATTTAAAACAATTTTGGTTAAAGTTTAAGAAACTATAAATAAATTATATGGACTAAGATTTAAATAAAAGTGGATTGATTGATCATTGATTAATCGATTGATTGATAGAGAGATTTTGTAAAAATTACTGGAATACAATTTACATCAAATTATATTTAAAAATAAAGCTTTTCAAAATTGTCAATGGGCTTGATATCACCAGGAAATATTTTCCAAGGACAAGTTTCATATTCCTAATATTGTTCATAACTTGATTCTCACAGGTAATGAATCGTGATGGAGACTATATTGCTGCAAAACCTGTAGAGGGTTCTGTTATTATTAATGTTGGTGATTTAATGCAGAGATGGACTTCAGATAAACTACTGTCAACGGTAAGTTTAACTTAGGCTACATTCAGATTTACAACTTAAGGGTAGCATAGGTAATGCTAGATGCAAGGTAACCCATGACAAACAAACACAGGGTGTTAGATACAGGAGAGCAATGCTTTAAGCCAGGCCCACACCACTGATTATGATTATTATAAACTTAGCTTTAAACTTCAAATTAAATCACTTTCCATGTTTTTATTCTTTTATATACAGTCAAACTTTTCTAAGTCTAATTCGAAATGGCATTGAAACAAAATTTGACTTTGGAAAAAATTGACTTAGATATTATTGGAATTTCACTTAAAAATAATTCTACTTAGGCAAGTGTAATTGATACATATGATTTAATATTTCAACATTCATTTTGCAGTCCCACCATTATTTATCCTATCGTGATAATTACATAAATGGTAAGTTTTGTATTGACCAACAAAAAGGTGTCTATTTTATTTCATAAAAAATGCAATGAATGTTATAGGATCATTCAGTATTAATCGCAGATTTTCATTTTAGCAACTGTTTTTCTTCTTATTTTACAGAAACACAGAGTTCTAATGCCATACAGTGAGGAGAAAACAAAATGCTCACGTCAGTCAATTGCATTTTTTGGTCACCCTGACAATGAGGAACAGATCATGTGCATTGATGGCAGTAATAAATATCCACCAATTGGAAGCAGGGAATATCTTAATTATAGATATGGTGTTACATATTAATGTTATTATGTAATGATGTTATGTAAAAATATATATTATATTTTTAATAACATGTTATTCATTTTAATTGTATGCGTTTTTAGCTTAGATGTAGGAGCTTTATGTGTTGACTTGTTGGGTTCGTATGTGCTTTGAGTACAGGAAGAATTACACATGTGGTCAGTGGTCAATTTAAGGGGGGGGGGGTTAACAGGATTTAGCCCCCCCCCCCCAAAAAAAAAGAAAATTATCACAACAAAATTGTTTTTGGATAAAAATGAGAATGAACTAATAAAAAGAAGATGCCCAGCAGCTGTGGATAATGACTGCAGAAGGAAAGCTAGACCTGTTATTTGCAAGCAAGGTTTTGTTTTTTAATTTGTGGTTACCAAAACCAAAATCTGGATTTAAGCGCCCCTCCCCAAAAAAAATCACAATCCTGGATCCACCCCTTGCTTTATTTATCCGCCATTCTGCACTGTCTGTTGTGAACCTCTAAAATGGAGAGCTCGCTTAACATAGAGGGCTCATTTTAATTATCAAACGATATAACCCTCTTCATTTGAAAAGGTGTAACATACTGTAACATTTAAGATTCATCATTTACTTATTTTATATATAATTTTTGTTTTTTTAACATGTTTTACTTAACTACTGCTTCTTTAAGGCTTAACGTAATCCTTTAAATAGGATGGTCCCATCCTCTTCCTTATTGGTCTTTCTATCTTGTTATTCAGAGCCTGGTCATGCTTTGTTTTATGCTCATTTTGTCACTTAATGAATCACTTGAATATAATCTGTTGTGATTATCTAAAATTTTACTCTGAGGCATTTTGTTGAATGACGTCATTTTTTCAGTTTTTATCTCATATGATCGATGATTCCCTAAGACAGATAATCACATTTATATCATAATAGTCTACTCATGTTTTGTACTCTAATCTTATGCTGCACTCATTAGAGCCTGTAAAAACCGATTTTACAACTTGGACATGAGTGAACACAAGAATGGTGCATTCATTGATAAACACTAAAATAAAATGGCTTACTGTTGCAATGTATTTAGGGATACTGAAATTGTGGAGTCATTTGCAATTTAATAATTGCTATAGGCCTATATATTGCTAAAATAATAATAGGCAGAAGATATTGCTGTAAACTCGTATCATGCTAGCCTCGGCTAACTAGGGCGGCCTAGCCTAAAGCCTAGGCCTAGGTAGAGAGAGGCCTGGGCAGAATTAGGGAGCCACCTAGGTCACAGGCAAGTAATTCTTTAAGCTAAGAGATACTCGGCTAGGTTCATTGTTACATGCCCGTAATTATTAAGATTAGGTTGTAAATACTGTAACTGTAAAGCACCGTGCCTGTAATAACAATACAACAATACGCTGTGTGTGACGTGTCCTAGACATTGTATTGTCAACAACGCGTTTCACCTGTATGCTGATTTCGGATTCCGCGTATAAAAGGAAATGTGTGAAGATTGAAAAGACAGATCTAGTTTGGTTCTCGTAACGGACGGTGTTTTTATATTTTCTCCGTGAACTTTTAACGTCGGTGTCTACCGTAGAACTTTTTATTTAATTGTGAACATTCAAAACAATATTGGACTGGAAACTGAATTTAACTACTCAACGGTAAAAATAACTTATTTGTCGAATATCACAGTGGACATTTGGACTGCACAACAAGAATTTCAACAACAGGTACAACGCCACTTTGCGGGACATCTGGAAGCACACACACACAAACGATAAAGGCAATGTTTTCTTGTTATTCACTTATTTGTAAATAGTCATGTTTAAACAACTGTATGTGTTCATTGTTTACTGAAATTAAAATATTAAAAACCAGTTCGTATGGCTCAGATTTTATTCTGACTCTGTGTGAGGAACGTCTCGTAACACCTTGACTTTGCCCTTTTGTTTGTAAGTGTGGTCTTATAATTTCCATAAAAATGTTTTGTATTAAAATTAATAAGTAAAATGAATAATTATGTATAGTACTGTATCAACATATTAGAGAAAGGGTTGTCTTTTTTTCAGAAAGTTTTGGTTGGGATTTGGTAACAATGTTTTTTAGGCCTAATCAGGATGCTAGTTTTTTTGTTGAATAATTCTACAAAATTATATCTTTTTTACAGGAAGAAGTGTATTATTAATCTTTGCCAGGAGGGTACATATCAGACGTATGCCTGTTATAAAGACTTAACAAATGAACTTTTCTTTGAAATTGACAACTATACTTTACGCAGGCAAATTGAGTGTGATCATGGTAATCCACAGGACAGGACTGGTGGTTCCCCCTCATAAATCAATAGAAGTTGAAGCATTAATATTTCTGTGATATGTGAGTAATTCTAATTCTTGTTGAGAAACCTCTGAAAAAGTTAATACAAATCAAGGTAGTGTTTACAAAATAGTCTGTAAAATATTAATGGATCTGTCAGCTAAATACATAACTTAGCCTGCGGACCAGCATGAGAAGGAACATTAGAAAATTTGTTTGAACTCAAAACAACAATGTATTTGATGGCTGCCACATCACAATAATCAGACCTGTGAGGTCAGGTATCTCATTCTTGAATCGAAAATTTTACTATTTCGTACTGCTCGCTCCGGGGAATATGCGACTGGAAAGGACAATTTACTGATGTATTCATACCCCCACCACCTCCGAGGTTCCTTGATGCCAGAATTCTGCAGAGATCAGAACTATGCAGATAGGGATCAATTACTTGGAGATTTAGCATAAGTAATGACTTCCCATTTGTCATTACTCCTAACGTGATAATGGTAATTTGACAGCAGCAGAAAATACAGACATATCTAGAGGTCATGTGGTCATTGAGAAAGCATTGGTCTAAAATGCCGATTTCACAGCATGAGGAAGAGACAAATGTGACAGAGCCACGTCAAAGGATTCAAAGGTCACAAAGCCATTTTTCCATAGGCAGAAGTAAAAAAGAAATTGTAATTTTGTTTTCAAATTCTGTATCAGAGTATTACCTTTGTACTGTATGTAATAAACTATAATTGTATTTTGTAATAAACACATTGTTATTGCATATTTGTAAAACTGGCGTCAGTCTCCTTTTTCAGTTACCTATGGCATCGTCACATGTTGTAAAAGTTCGTACAAAATAGGGGAGACCGGGGATGGTTGTCACATTTTTCAGTTTTTGTATATTCTGTAATGAGTGTGGTATTCATTTAAACTTATTATTTGCTATGTTGAAGTACGTCTTACCTATTAAAATCATAATCCCAACTTACCCCGCAAATGGGGCACGTTGGGACGCGCATAGGGCATGTTGGGACAGACATAATAAATAAACATGGCCATTTTAAATCAAAACTAGCATCAATCATTTATTTATCACTTGTTACATATGTACAGCCCTATACGAGCTTTAAAAAAAATCAGAAAACATGTTTAAATTCTAAATATAAAATCAGACCATTAAACACTATTCTGTAAACTTAGCACCATGTCAAAAAACGCACCGAGTAAAGCAATGTTCAATCTGTACACGACTGTATCGGATCATTTGTCCTAAAGTATACAGTATTAGGAGCATTCATGGCACACAGTATCAGAACCATCTTTGCATAACTCATGTGCCCACACTAGACATTAATGTGACTGTCTTTGTAGCCTTCGTCGAATCCCAAACACAACCATTCTTCATCATCCTCGTCCTCCTCTTGCTGAGTTTTTTGGTTTCTTGGCTGCTTTGCTTTTTCCGTTAGAGCTGGTTCTTTTAGTTTTTGTTCGTTTCTTGGCAGCAGCTTCTAAGGCCGCCTCTAGCGGAGTTAAAATCGCTATTTTCATTGACTTTCGCTTCTGTTGGTAGTCTTTCGTGGTGGCGCCTTTGGCAGTTGTCTCACATCAACGGGCGAGAACGTCAAGCGTCTTGCGACTGCCTCTTTTGATGTTGATGTTATGATGGAATGGTGGGAGTGAATGGTGCCTCAGCTTCATTATCATTACCGGGAGCGATTGGTTCTCAAATTCATTATCCGGATCAATTGGTGTCTCAATTTCACTATCAGGAGCGATTGGTGTATCAACTTCATTATCAGGAGCGATTAGTGCCTCAACTTGAATATCTGGAGCTGCGACTTGATCAACAGGTGCTTCATTCGGATTGGCACGGTTGGTCGTCTCGGAAGGAGCAAAATCATGGTCCTTGAAAATATCCCTGTCAAAAGGCCAAGTACCAAATGATTTGAATCCACTCGTTATGTTATCCACAGCATTTGCTTTTTGTAGAGATTTAGCTGCCATTCCTGGCAAGTCATAAATAGTCAAAGCCTGCCCATGGTTCTTGCACCATGCATCTTGTGCGCTGTGTAAATACATCTTAAATGGACCATACACTCCTCGGTGTAGTGGTTGAATTTTGTGCGAAGTATGTGGGGGAAGGATAGCATAATTATGCAATTTTCCTTGGCTAGTTTTATTACGCTGACAGCGATATGTAAACAATGGTTATCCAGCAGAAGCAAAATTTGGTGCGTCTTTGATGACGAACATGCTGTATGAAATGTTTCATAAAAACAAGGACATCGACTTCAGTCAGCCAACCTGATGGGTTGGCTGTACCAATGCAGCCTGGTGGTTCATCACGAATAAAGTGGTAGTGATCCTTAAAGTGTACACGAGGAAAGCCACATTGTGGAGGGATGGCATTACCAATGGCATTGACCCATTCGCATAATGTGACGAGTGTCCCTCCTTCAGCTATTGTGATAGCCCAACTTGACGTTCTCCTTTCATAACTAATAAGTATCTTGTTAGGATTTTGGACAGTTGTCACTGCTGTCTCATATATGTTCCATATGTAAACTGCTTCAAACTTGTGCCTATCAAGCACACTTGACAACTTGTCAAAAAACATTGGCATATCTCCTGTTTTGTCCATTTCCTCATCTGAAAATAAATGTATCGATGAATTTAATAAATGGATAATTTTGGAAGAAGGTAACCATCAGCAACTACGTTAGTTAAGACTTTATAGTATAGTGTACCTTATATTAGTTCTGGATCAGTCACACAGCTTGCATGATTCATTGGCCTATGATTGTACAAAAAAAAATAAAAATAATTTTTACACGTCTAGCTAGGGTTGATTTGGAAATATCAATATTAGCTGCAACGTCACGAATACTCATTTTGGCACATGGCTTGCTGGTGTATTGTATTAGATGACTACATAAAATCAAACAGAGACTGTATTGCTGAGAAGT
>JAOTQE010027555.1:0-10435 GCA_025631205.1 Nesometra sesokonis
CTGCTCAGCCTCTCGCTGACACAAGACGATGTGATGCATGAATAGTCTAACCTGTATCAACAAACATTGTACTTTACTCGTGTAGTAAGTAGGATTCTAGTGGCTAGATCCAAAATAGATTTTCATTAAAAAATGAAACTAACGTTGTTCTAAACCTGTTTTCTCAATCTACTCAACAAATCGGCCTAGCCTAGCTAGGCTGCCCCTTAGCTTAAACTAACGTCGTTCTAAACCTGTTTTCTCAACCTACTCAACAAATCGGCCTAGCCTAGCTAGGCTGCCCCTCTTAGCTTAGCCTCGGCAATTTGTGCCGTGGTGGGCTTGTAAAGCGTCGGCAAATACGACGGCATTGCCGTATGCCGACGCTAATTTTGAGGGCTGCCTTACTCATATTGCTTCAGTCTACCCAGCTTTATGATGGGTAACGCCAAATTGCTTGGTAGTAACCTACGATGGACTAGCGTCCCGTCAAGGGGAAGTATCATACTCTCATCCGCTTCATGCTACAGAAACTGGAAATAAGCTACAGCCCTATGAGCCTTCAGGCTTGGACAATGAAAATGGATTTTTACTATTGCTGCTTTAATCAGGTTCTACAGGTAGTGTAAACTTGGATAATTAAACTTGATAATCAATGCTTTAATTACTTTGACCTTTAGTGATACCTCATTATTTAATTCTAGCATTCTTTAACAACAGATCTGTTTTGATAACTTTGACAATTAGTGACAATGAAATTGATGTTGGAATTAGGAATTATCTAGCCACACAACAAGCTGAAGGTAACCCATTCAAAAGCTGATCTACCGCTTAGGGCCTGTATCTAGTGGAGAGGAAAATCGATTAAAAATTGGTTTTTAAAAAATGGATTATTTTCTGGCAGTAGAAACAGGGCCAATTAGAAAAATCTGATTCAAAAAGAAAATACTGGAAAAACTTGGGGCTTTAAATGTAAACAAACTAGCGAGCGAATCCAAACAACTCGTCCCAAAATCTTTCTCAAAAGCTCTTTGTTTAAGGGTAATGGTGACGTAATTATCACCAGGATGGTGGTCATTTAACTGGATTCACTGAGGGGAAAAATAAGTTGGTGACACGGGCAGATCGAGGACACTCATAAAAATAATGATTAATTTTAATTGATTATTTTGTGTTTTCAGTAAAAACAGGCCTTTAAACCAACAACAATGTCAATGGGTGTGTTTCTACTGACAACGATAATCTAGTATATGAACGTTACTGTCTGAATGATGAAATGACACTTCTTATCTTTTGATCAGAAAATAGCACCCTTAAAAAGCTGAGTAGCTCATGACATGTTCTACAAGGGAGGTATAATACCTCCCTGGTTCTACCATGCCAATGTTTTTGAGGCTAGTCTGTTTTTCACCAGTGAAAATTTATCTATTCAACTTTTTCAGTGACTGCTTCACGACAATTGAAGCATGGAAATTTAGAACCTCTAAACCATTTGACAATGCATTTTAAATTATTTATTGAAACAAAGAAAATGGGTCAACATTGCCATTAAAATAGTAATTGTTTACTTACCAATCATGTAGAACAAAATATATGAAACACATTGATTTATCAAATCTTCAATATGAGTCCACAGTGCAATCAAAGAAATAAATACCTTCACTCAACTTTGAAAAGATTTATATGAATTCCTTGATATGAAGAACAATTCCCCAGAAAGGCAATAAGAATATTTAGGTCAGCGATGACTTAACATCGAATGACTTGCCTTCTCAGATAAGCATAAGATAAATATTTTTTCATAAAAATGAGAGTGATCCTTGGGGCTATGAAGTAACGACTTTTGAAGATGATACAGTGAAGTTTGACTGTCACGGATGGCATACCCGACCACACACAACTATGAAGCTTCAGGCATGCTCTTCTTAAAGTTTAGAAATTTCATATAAATTTCATGCTTTTCATTTCCTTTGACCCTTGTACACACAGATCTTTTAAACTTTAATCAAACTTGTAAATTTTAGAATTGTTATATTATTTCAAGCTTCCAATTACAATTCAACCAGAAGTCCCAAGTTTGAGAAGTAAAAAATCATGAGATTTTATGTCAGCTACTTTGTCGATCAAATTTACATAAATGCAAATGTGCGACACGTCACAGTAAAATACAGAACACAGAAAAAGTGCATACCAATATACAAAAATATCTAGAATATTGTATATAAATTGTATAAATAACACTGAGCAAAGCTGGTATTTTTTGAAGGGACAACCGATTTTGCTCCTAGGCTAGGTCATGAGCCACTCTGAATATTTTTTGGAGACACTTAAAATTTTCAGGAGAAAAATGTATTTTTTCAGGAGGGCGGGAGATGATTCAAAACATCACGAGACTCCCACCATTTTCTGGAGACTTTGGGACCTCTTGAATTCAATTATTTCACTCTTGAAAACAATGATACAGGGCGTGTTTCTATTGAGAAAATATGAGAAAATATAACTGTTTTTAAACAGTTATTAAAATGAGTTTTCTCCACTAGAAATGGGTCCAAAAATTAAAACATGGTTAAAAATGCATTCAAAATAACAGTGTTTTCACCCTCACTTGTTATACTGTTGACATTAAAAAAACAGGTTTTTCGGTTCAATTTTCAGCTGCAACGCAGTACCATATAGTTATGACCTGTCACTGACATGAATTAAAATTGGTTAAAAAATTTTCAGTGGTTCGGACATGTAACAATTCTCTATGAAATGTAGACAGACGGAATAGCAGAATTTGATACTTAGAATTGTGGAGGAGAGTCAATGGATATAGTTATGATATATTATTATTAGCACATTGCAGAAGGGGTTTTCATGAATTAGGTGTAGGCCTATTATTTACTTAGAACCACACAAAATTACTACTAACATCAGGAATTTTCACTACCAATATATGAAGGTGAAGGACAACAGATGATGGAGAGAGTAACCCGTCCTCAAAAAATATGTTCTGGACGATAATTTGGGCCCTTGTGCTTTATATATTTGCCAGTGTGGGCGATAGGAAACCAATTGTGGAAGATTGGGGTACGAAGAATAGGATAAGGTCAACCTCAACTTCCGTCTGTGATCATAAAATATACACACTCCGCCCACCTACACTATTCACGTTACCGTGATCGAATCGCTGCACATTCTCACTAGGAATGCGTTTTGAGATCAATATGCCTTAATATGTGACATTTATATAGCGCATATTGCCAAAGCCTCTACGCGCTTCACAATTATTACCCCAGTCATTGGGACAAACACCTATGGAATACAATCCATTCCATGTTTCAGCCGTAATCAGCGCATATGGCATTTGTACCTCCCAGGTACCCACTTATATTCCTGGGTGGAGAGAGGCAACGTGGATAAAGTGTCTTGCCTAGGAACACAAACAGTTGACCAGAGTGAGTCTCGAATCACCGACCTCAAGATTGGAAGCCCGAAACGCCATCACTGCGCCAACTGCTTCCACTTAAAATAAGTGGAGTGGTGCTCCAGCTTGGTGGTTAGCATGCTTGCCTTCCAATCCAGAGGTCCTGGGTTCAAACCTGGCAGCACACTAGGTTCTTTCTCATAACCTAACAGCACCATTCCCTAAGCCTCATAATGAGACCTGGTAAAGAGACCATAGACATAGATACGATTTTGTAAGTGGCAAGATAACTTTTTGTTGAATATGACACAAAATAAAAAAAAAGGACATCAAATTCGGAATATCACTACAGTAACTGCGAATTTTAAAGGATGTATCATATGTGAAGTCAGAGATAGAATACCATGTCATAATCCTTGAATTACAAAACTTGCGATCATAATACATTACTACTGTGTTACAAAATGTTTTAAATTTAGATTTACTGACCGAGGAGCTACAGGCTAAATGCAATATTTCAATCAATCAATTACAGTGAATGAATACCAAATAAAATAAACTGTTATTTCGGAATCACATCCATATCAAATAGATTTGGCATCAGTGCTGTTAACAAAAAAGAGAAGCAAATGAAAATATGCTATGAACAAAACATTATTTTGTAGCTCCTAATATTTAAGCAGCAATCTATAGTGTAGTTAGAGTACATGGTCCCGTATGTTTGTTAATTAACTAATTCATGTCTTTGCCAGTTATATCTAAAAGTTGTAACATAGAGTGGCCATGAAATAGACATATTAATTACATAACACATATGAACAAAATAAATACTTGTGCCTAAATTAATGATGTTTGATTAATTGGAAGGTATAGACCTGCTATTGTATTGTGCAAACCAAACAAAACCAACTGAACAAATTTACTAATAAGTGCTAATTAACCAACATTTTGACCTCACAATACTAGATAAGATTACAATTGTCTATATCCAGGTCAATCTAGTCTAAAGTTTACAATCTTTGGTTAAAAAGAAACTAGACTGGAAATATAAAAATTACTTGTAAATAAAGCTTTTCTCATCAGCGTTGATTAAACATCTATCTGATATTTACATTTTTTTACATTCCAGAGACATAAATCATATGTTGTGGAATGTACATTCTGCATGTAATTATTGGCTCAACTGGCTTTAAAGATAATCCTTAAAATTCACGATTCGAAAAGCTTGTCCTTACCAACAGTCTTGGTTCAAGATAGTGATTCAGATTTAATTTGTGAAAAGGCAATCATCAGGCACCAAATTAAAGGCATTCCATAGTAGGTGGATTGTCATACCTGTACTAGGGCTAGGGAGGCTACAGCCACCCCCCCTCTGGAACTATTTCTCCTCCGTTGGAAAGAAATTGTAGGTTTTGTCGGGGCGAACTGGCTCCGTAAGGTGTTATCAAGTTCCAGTTGAGCCCTGATATACCAAACGCATGCAAATAAGCTGGTAAAATACGGCAAATACAGCTTTTTTTTACTTGTCAAATTAAAAACCAGGAACACGCCCTCCTAAATCTTTCCCTACCTATCGGGGGTGCCCTGCCTGTTGGGGGCATTGCACTGCTGTCAGGGAAATCCTGACAAAAGAAAAAATAATTTTTTTTAAATTTTACTTTCTTTTTGCTTAATTTTGAAACTATTCTAATTTAAGGATATACATATTTAATTATTTATTTATTTATTACAAATTTGACAATAAAAACTGATTGACCATGGCGTGTCTAGAGGTAAACATGGGCAAAGCCCAACACAGAAGTGGTTTCCTCTAAACCCTGGTTCAATACAATAAAATTACATATTTTCACTAGTGGCAATTCTGTTAGAGAATACACCCTGTTAAGACGGTAATGAAACATTTTTGGGGTTTCCACAGTACCACATGAAACTCCTGGATTCACTACTGGGAGGCATAATTTGGTTTCTCAATTATTGCAGGCCTCGAATTTGGGCTTTGTAGGGGCAAGGCCATTTTTGGCTTGATTGTAAGGGGTACAACAGGGCACCTCAGGCCATTTTGTTCAAATTGTATCCTTTTGTATTACTAAAAATATGGGGCAGCAAGGACAAAGTGGCCTTAATGATGGTCAAATTTTGAAGGCATTGAGGCCAAATGAGAGGGCACCGGCAGCAAATGGCCTTGGTGCATTGGTTAAATTCGAGCCCTGTTATTGGTTCTTCAATGTGAAAATCATACCTTTTAACTTAAAGCCACTATAACCTGTTTGTTTCCGATACCACAATAAGGCTTTTTCTAAGAAACTGAAAATTCTCTGTAACTAAAGTACACAGAAAATTTATTGAGGAAATATTGATATCTGTCTGTAATATTATACTTAAAACATTGCATGCAAAGGCGTAATAATTTTACTTTATGCCTTGTCAGGAAACTCATAAATTTCTCAAACTTTAATTAGTTGATTACAATTTAATCCTTTAACTTTTATGAGAATACAACTCGTTAATTTTTAAATGTGAAATTTATGTATTAATTTGTTATTCATTTAATGTTCTAAAAAGTTGTTTCAATTAAATGTTAAATATTGAACTTTATAATACTGAACTGCCATGTAACGGTTACCTGAAACAAAATTTTATTTGAACATTTGAAATATTTTTTTAATTATTTTAATTTGGAAATTAACATCCATATCATATACAAAAAATAGTAACAATAGATAAGTAACTATTAAGACACAACAAAAGATTATAAGAGCCTTATAGTGCATTGCCCACTAAGACTCCCAATAATAAGTGAAAAACTAGATCTATGTATGAAATAGGTCAGGGTATCGTCTGAAAAGCTTGCTGGTAGGAAGCACATGCTGACAAATAACTACAACAAGTTCATTAATTTCATTAAGAACAGGGGCAGATTTGGGGGTGGGGGGCGCAACCAGCATCCTCCCCCCCTTATATTAGGTGTGGCGGGTCCAAAACTTACCGTAAAAACCCCAAACAGGGTAACAAAGCACTAAAATGGGGAAATAACCTTTGTTTTTTTTTTCTCGTCAAAATAAAACTGGCAACCACGCCCACCCAGACCTGGAAAAATGCGCCCTCCTTTCGGTGGATCCTGGATCCGCCCCTGAAGAATATGCTTGGGAAAGTTAAAAACAGATCAACATCACCATCACAGTATCAACATCCATGTATCCCAGGGGTGGTCGCAGGATGAATTAAAGGGAGTTGCCCAAGAGTAAAAAAATCCAGTGGCCAGGGGTGAAGCCCCGGTGTGGGTCGAAGCACCAGATATTGCATAATGTTAAGCTGTACTGACACCCTAGACAAAAATATAAGATAGGCCTAAAACTAAGTGGTAGATTTGTTTCTAGATTTACTAGAATCCTTTTTTCCAAAAATTGAAAGCGGATCAAGAGCCTTCCCAGACCCCCACCGCACCCCCTCTAGATTCACCCAAGTTTCTACGATTCTTCACATTCAGACTGTTAGTTTGCCACATCAGGAGTCTTGGTTAACCTATGTCCCATCACGTATTAGAGCTATAGGTTTGATAATTTTGAACATTCAGATGCTCGAAAATCAGAATTATGAAATTAAGGATGTTGCCCAGGCAACTAGGGCAACACCCCTGTGTCCTCCACTGTATCCACATCACCATCATGCAGAAGAAAACAGAGGAATGCTGGCAGGAATGCATCCAGCAGTGGAGGTAAACCCAAGGAGCTACACTATACACTACCATTTAGATGATACAGGTTTCAACACCTCTCTGGCGTCATCAAAGGCATTGGTAGCTTTACGTCAATCCATACATTAGTGCATTCTCACGATTTTTTAAGACCTCCGCATACACTACAATGCCCAGCGTGTTTATAAAAATAGAAAAATCATAATCAAGAGGTTGGGAGTTCTAGACTCATCCTTGGCAGTTGCTTGTGCACTTGGGCAATGCACTTTACACTGTCTGTCCAGCTGTACAAATTGTTGAGAAGTAACCTGAAATACACTAGCATCCCATTCAGAGGGAGTATTACATTCTCATCCAATTCGGTGGACTCACAATACAATGGCCACCTATCGGTTGCAGCGGACAGGCCTAAATCCACATTGCCTTATGGGAAAACATCAACATCGAAGATAGGCTGAGCTTTTTTAAATTTTTTTTGTTTCATTTATTCGGTGTAGACCACCAAGGATAACCCACGAAAGTCCGAAGTGGACTTATTTCCAGTTGGGTCCTTCTGGTGGTGATTGGGCAGTACACCTACCCTACTCTTTTTAGAAGAGTGCACTGCGTTCTTTAACATGCACATGAGCCATACTGTACACCAGACCAACGGCTTAATGTCTCACTCAAAAGACGGTGCGCTAGTAACTTGCATTTCGACCCTCCAGCCGAAACACAAGAAGAATGGCGTGGTGTTGAATCGAACCATGAGCAAGTCATGGTTCAGCGCACAGCACAGTGATTTCCACCAGCTCCACCAGCTAAACCACCCGAGCTAAATGCCACTCTCGTTCTAGCGGCTTGCTAACCTATCCACCTTCGAGCTGCCTAGTCAGCATATTGTGCATAGACTTTTTGTGTTTACCGTCTAAGACTAAAGTAAACAATACATCTTATTTCCATTTCGTTGAATTCTTCCTCCACTTTTGCCGTTTTTGGAATCCTCAGTAAGCAACCGCTAGACTTGACTGCGCAGTAGCTGCGATGTTGATGTTGTCCTCGGCAACCGATAGGTGGCACACCGAATTGTGAATATATAGAATTTACGCTACAGAAGCTGAGAATAAGCTCAGGGGCAGACTGCTATAAAACAGTTTTAACTGACGGTTTTAACTTACAGAATAAAGCCAGCTTTAACACATAGACGGTCACCCTAGATAGACTTACTCAATGTACACCAGCATATTCACCAACAATTCCATACCTTCAGTATAAGTTAATTCATGTAACAGGGTGATAAGCATCTAAGATTCTACTGTCACATTGTTGTAAGATACCAACAAAAAAACCTAAACTTACCTCTGGTGAATAACAGTTGTAATGGGGAACAAGAAGCCATATTTATCTCCTTACAACATCCCAATGACATAGCTGTGTATATTAATACAGAAGAACATATCCATACAACTACTACCTAATTTAAAGGTAAGAAAGATTCTTTGTATGAAAGCTTTTAACAGATCCAATTTAATTTATCTCCACTCAAAATCACTTGGCTTAAATGGTCCTAGGTAATGGGTCAACAAAGGTCACACAGCTATGGTCAGTAACCTTTCATGGAGTACTTTTAATTATTGAATATATTTAATTACTTATTAAATAATTATAGAAACAACTAATTTGTAATAAAAAATAATATTATATTATTGTTATAAATAATCATTATATTTTAATATATAAAGAAATAAAAATTAGGTTTGGTTTTTAATTAATTATAGATAATGTATATTACCCATAAGCATTAGTTGAAAGCAGTAACCCTCTGTGGAAACTTTGAGAGAAAAACAATTTTCAGGGACTATGAGAATTTCCAATGAAAGACACTATTTAGTAAGTAAAGAATTATATTTAAGTAAACTTAGGTCTATTGACTAAAATTTAATCAACAAAATTCAAGTTATGGTGGATCTATTTTAACGAAATGTTGATGTAAGTGAGAAATATCAAGGATCATTCACAATGACCTCCAAAAAATAATATAGGCCTAGTAAGTAAAGATATTTAAATAAACTTAAATCTATTGATAATAATATATGAAAACCCTAAATCTTTAATCCTATAAATGGACATCACTACCATCACACAATAAAACCCCTTTCACACAGAACTGTAAACTGGGAATATTTTTGGAATTCGCGAATGCTGGCTGGATGTGAAAGGGTACTTTCCTTTCAATGCCGGCATAATGCCGGCATTCGTTTGACCACCTCAGACCTTAGGCAAATTACAATTATATGTATTACCGTCACTGCCTTAGACCGGATGTGTATGAGAGGTTCCACAGTGTAATGCGTGCTTATGCAGTGAAGCATAACTAAACAAGGGTCAAAGTTGGAAACCTGTATTATTAAGCTAATTTTACGCCTTTCGATTGGACCCTTTCACACAGGAAATGTTATATTATTACTAGAATTAACCTTCTGTGTGAAAAGGTTTAAACTGGCAATAATGCCGGCATGGTTATGGTAAAATTGCGGTAAGGGGCTTAAGTTACAATCTACTAGAAGATCTTTAACATGTTCACTGCTACTACATGTTTTTTAAATTAACCATGTACATCAGACTAAAATGGAGAACGCTATAAAATTATGATCATCTTGGCAACTGCAATGAAAATGCGATACTTACACCCCAAATAATAGAGGTGTTTGCATTTCCTGGCTAGTAGCTAGTCACTACAGTTTGTATTCAACAGTAGGTAGATTTCGCCGCCTAATGTTAACTTTAATCTTAGCAACGTGATAAGCTCCGCCCCTTTTGTAAACAAATCGAAATGCGCATGCGCTAGACTTATGTAAAAAGTAACTAACGTTCTGCCGAGCACGTTAAATCTAGAAATTACCATAGTTGTTAACGGAACTCATCCTACTTATGAATAAATTATAACGTCATCCTTAAACGTTAAAGTTAAAGTTTTTCGGCGAAAAGTACCTAGTACTGTAGGTGGCAATATACAGAACACAAGAGAATTTTGAGGTGTTGTTAAGGTTTTTGACAAGTAGATCTTCTTTCCCAGCTTATTCAACAACCCCCATTTATGGAATATGTCCTTCTTAGGCAGTTAACATGTTAACAAGTCGATCCGACAATAAGACGCGGAAAGCTACGCACAGTATAAGTAACAATAAGTTAATCCTTAACTTGTACATGTGTTTGAACAGAAGAGTAATATTATTATTGAGGCGTAGGTTAGTTGCAGTACATCCTAGTTGCTGAGTTACACCAAGTGGTGCGTATACTGTCAGAACCCTACCGATTTTAGCGGCACTACCGCTTTTCGATCCTGCCAGCTATCGCTTGTGCATGCAAAGCCT
>JAOTQE010027566.1:0-21981 GCA_025631205.1 Nesometra sesokonis
CCTCGAACCCATGCTGTTGTTATTGCTATGGCTCACGGTTCCCTGCCTTAACCGCTCGGCCACACAACTCGCACAAACACTACAGTTATTGATACCCGATTTTACAAACCCATCCTGCAAATGCCTGTAATTGCCCCATTGACTTTGGCAAATGCCTCATTCTCAATGGATTACCTTCGGTAAAATCGACTCGCCAGTTATTTTGATTGGAAAAATTTCTGTGGCTGACAGGGGCAGCGGAACGTTTTTGAATAAGGGGGGGACGAAATTAAATTTTTAAATATTGCTCAGCTACCCCAGCCCACTTAGAATTTGATGAGCAAACAAAAAAAAAAAAAACGTTGCCTCTAATTTTGTGCTTTCCTGGTCCCTGAAGGTGGTTTTCAAGCCCAGATTATTCATATTTACCATAGTTTTTGAGTTGTGAAATGTGAATTTTGTAGTTTGAGTGCCATTTCAGGGGGGACCGTCTCTCCTGAATTATCACTGGTGGACGCGTCCCCCATCCCCCCTCTTCCGCCGCCCATGTGTGCGGAAAGCCTACATGTAGGGAATCTCTGTGTAACTAGACTCTGCTGACAATTATTATTTTTTTCAAAGTAAAATACTATGCCCAGTAAAACTTGCTGGGCACATTTTACTCAAAAAATGTGCCCCAATAAAACTTACAGTTTACTGAGAAGGACAGGAAAGCCCAATATGAACAGTTACCTTGTGTGAACTTTCCGAGTTAAATAATGAATGGCCTATTGGTCTGTTAGGAAGTTACCATGAGTTGTGACCTTGAGTTAATATGTCAAAATAGTTTATTTGCAAGTATGGTATGGTAAAACTACTAGTATTATGTCAAATAATCCAAGTGCCAACAATGGCAAGATTTAACCTAGGAATGATCCATGTTTTTTGGTCAAATAATCGTTTTTTTTTAAACCCAATTCGGTCTCAGCTGTAAATTTACTGTAACTTGCTGCAACTAATGTGGCTATAGTACTTCATTCCATTTTGTTTTGTGTTAATCAAATAATTCCATTGTATTTAAAATAGAAAGTGAATTATAATGCCAATAATTTCAATTGGGAATCTAAAAACTATTGGCTTGGCTCTAGTTAATCCAGATGTATTATGAAAACATGATAACCCTGTTTATTATTTGTTTTAATTAATGCAATTTGCAAATAAGGTCAAGTTTAAGTAAACTTGTTTAAATCTTGTTGTATTTAAACTCCAACAGTACTGTAAACACAGTCAACAGTAATTAACATCCATTTAGTAATCCATACTGTAATCTAGAAAGTTTAAATAAAATAGTTCACATAAGATTTAATTTTATAGAAAAAATTCAAGAATGCATATTTTCTTGGATTTTGTATGCTATCCATAATGTATGTTTTGATAATTATTTAAAAACATTTTTTTTTCTCCCAAACATGAGAGAATACCCCTAAAAATATACTAGAAGCCAAAATACAACCAAGTCTGAGTACTGTATGCAGTTGTTATGTTGAACATATTGTACTGGCTATTTTTGTGTGGCCTCATTAAAAAAAAATGATTAGAAGTGAGTTCATAGTATTACAAGTAATTTGCCAACATAGGGCACTTACTGTACAACATTGTGATGCATTTAAAGTCCAAAACAAAAAAACTGAACATGATGGCTGCAGTGAAGAAACAAATAAAGTTTTTATTTGACCAGGAATGGACATAGCTCTGAGTGATCAAGTGAGTGAAACGGATAGATAGAATACGAATTGATATTACATTAAAATTAAATGATACTGATAGAGGAAAAAATGTTGATTCCACTGCTGTAAATGTGGAAACTGTTATAATAGCAAGCTAAACTGAGTGTGTATTCTGCAGTGAAAATGTCACCGTCTGTTAAAAAATAATTTTATGTTGTTTTTTGTTTTTTGTTAGTCACAGTCAATAACATTCATAAATGCAGTTAATTAAAATAAATAATGATCATGTATATTTACATTGTACTTACAGTTAGAAAACATAATTAAATATCGTGGAAATGGTTGGGGAATTTATTTTACTAGAAAATGGACATACTGTTTGCTGAAAAAAAGTCCTTCAAAATGAAAAACTATGACTATTTATCAAGAAAATATGATAATGTCTGGATTATGTCATTGCCCATGGCTGCATTGTTGTACCATGCTTTTATTAATCATGGTATTTTATTTTTCATTTTTTTCCTAGTGAGTAAATTTCATTGACCATGTGAATCAGGACTTGTTAATTTATTCAAAATAATTTTTGATTTTTTTTTTAGCATTTTTAATTAAGCAAGATAAAATAAACTCACATTCTCAAAACTACAATCAAAGTAATTTCATGCTGAGGATGCGTGATTTTGAAAAGTAAAGGCAGAGGTGCTGCAAACTATAACCCATACAGTTGAACCTCCCTGTGCGGACACCTCCCGTGAGCGGACACCTCCCATAACGGACACTAATTTAAAGATCTGTTTGTTCTTCGTATCTAATCAGTGCATTTGGTACCTCCCGTAAGCGGACACCTCCCGTAAGCGGACGCGGACACTTTTTGTCCTAAAATTTAGATTTTTTGTATGTTAATTTACCTCCCATAAGTGGACATCCTGGAAAATTTAGTGATTTTTTTCTGTACAATGAATAAATATTTCTGTACAAAATCGTCCTTATACTGTATTGGCTAAAAATCATCCAATCTTGAACATAAAAAAACCACATAATAAAGTATAAAATGCGGTGTCTAGGAATTTAAGAGGCACTTTCTGTTGAGAATGCTGTGAAATATGAGACCTAAGGACGTATGCATAATTTTACAAATTTGGCCCTCTATCGGCCGAAATTCTTGTAAGTGGATACCTCCCGTAAGCGGACACTTCTCCCGGACCCGAGGGTGTCCGCTTACGGGAGGTTCAACTGTAACTATGTTATTGGTGGAGGTTCAAGACTGTTCTCACTCTTTTTCCTTGATTGTGGTGTACAGTAGAACAAGTCTTCTTGGATTAAAAGGCTTGAAAATGGAGGCTGGGCAGTGTTTATGTGCATACAAATGTCATGGCATCTTTTGGAAGAGTAGAGGATGCTAAATAATTTGCTATTCTGGTATATGAGCTTCCCTGTCATCGTGGGCACTTCTGTAGATGTTCGCTGACTTAAGGACACTAGTATTAACTGTAAGTGAAGAAAGTCTATAAATGTGCTTATCCACACCTAATGTATAATTCATCCCAGTAATATAAGTTTTTTCAGTTCCCCCTGGAACTCAGGCCTAGTAATAGGGACAGGCCGGGCATGTTACTGTATTAGCAAAATGGGAAAATACAGTACAAGTCTCAGCATATAATATTTCAAAAGTGAAGTGAAAAATACTGAACCCTAACCAGGAAGATAATTTCATTTCATTTCATTTATTTCGTCATAAAAATCACAAACAGTATACAAATATACAAATGTAAAACAAAAGACAAACCCTTGATGGTGACAGGATAAAATAAAAGCAAACTAAATTTCTGTAAAAATTCTCTCTGCCGACAAGGGTGACAGAAAAACACTTAACCATACATACATATAGAAAGTTTTAAAAGATGTAAAATATCACTCCAAAATATTAAAATATATGAATAAAAATATAAATATATAAACAATAGGCCTATATTAAAATGGTTCATTTGAATAAATATATGCATATAAACTACAATACTGCATAAAGTATAATTTGGTAGTGTAAAATTATGTAATTTGCTTTTACTGTACTAAAAATGTGCCCAGTAGTAAGCACATTTCACTCAAAAATGCGTCAAGTAAAACTTATTGGGTACATTTCACTCAAAAAAATGTGGCAAGTAAAACTTACAGTAACTCAGCTGTAATACAAATAGGCTAGGAAAGCCCAACAGACTTGAAATGACCAATGTTTATGTGCACACAAATGCCAGGGCATCTTTTGGAAGAATAGGGGATGCTAGGCTGGAAATTATTGCTTTACTGTACTTGGTAAAGTTTTTTATTATGCAGGGATGTCACCACGCTGGACGGTCCCGTCTGGCACTCGACTTTTCCGTCCAGCATTTCTAGGCTAGTAACCACCACTATTATTTTTACCCTTAACAATTGCTAATTTCAATAAAATATATGACTGATATGTTGAAAAACAATAGAAATTACTTACTACTAAAACAAAAGATTACAGCTTTCGTTCTATGGTCACATTTTTGTAAAATACTGTATACTGGCCTTCTTTATTGTTCATCACACGCTTCAACAGCATGATTCGTTGTGTGCGTATGGGTGGGTCACGGTTCACGGAAAAGGGGGCGCCGTTTGCCGTCCAGCACTCAGAAAAGCTGGTAACATCCCTGATTATGCTAGTTTATACTTTAGTAATTTAATTGTTTAATGGTATGATTGTGGAAGGTATTTAATTGTATTGCAATTAAATTCATTTATTTTTAGGCAATGGTGAGCTTAAGTAATATAGTATACTATTAGGCTAGTGGAATGTGTATCTAAATAAAATATAAACCTACTGTAGGCTAGCAGAATGTCAGAATCTAAAAAAAAAACAACAAACATGATAAATATTAGAATTATTTGTACATTCATAAACTAAGTGAGTCAATCTTAAAATAATAAAGTAAATTTAAACACTCAATGTTGAACCGGTAATACTCATTCATATTTGTACTTACTGTACTGTAAAAATATTTTGAATCCTGTAACTTTAAATAATTTACAACTTTCAATTGATATTGCCACTAAAAGCATGAATATTTAATATTGACATGCCCCATGTGCATTGTTTTTACACCATGCAGACATGCTCTGTTTGCCTACTGTACGAACATTAAAACCTTCACTAAAAATAATTTCATAATATGCAAATGTGATGCTATTATAGTGAGCAGCGTTCGCAGCTGTCAAACAGACACCATTAACTTATGTCCCATGTTGTGTCTCTATCTAAATTTCTAGGCCGACCTTCTCAAATTCATAGGCTTTCTTGATAACAAGGTACCCCAGGTGGAGAAGGCCGCCTTGCATGTTAGCAGATGTACTGCATTGGGCCTGCTACAGTACAGCATGCTAGGAGCATCCAATATGGCTATGTATGTATGTATGCATTTTGCTTTATTTACGTCCGACTGCCCCTGATGGCTCCACGCCATATGGTTTTGTAAGCTGTGATTGTAATGACGACTTTGTTATGAGAGATGGAAAATCGTATCCATAATTACCTACTGTAATTAATGATAATGTGGTAACGTATCGTACTGTAGGTGTACTGAAAATATCATTGCATCAAAATATTCAATCAGGTTTAACTTAATTTATTCATATTGTTGGTCATTATCTTTGAGTACAAAGCCAGCTCGTCAAATAATGAAGAATGAGAATAGCCATTCTCTAAAGAATGAATCTACTGTAGTCAATTTGTATTGTGTTTTTATTTGCATGCATTGTAAATTTTGACATTTGTACTCAAGCCTGTTATACTGTATTAGAAAATTTTGATTACGGTAGTTCATTTTGAGGTGCAGGTGCGGATCTAGGGCGGGGGGAGCAGGACCAGGGCCCCATTTTTGAAGCAAAAAAAAGTGCACCAAGAGAGCATCTGCAGAGAGAAATTTTTCCGCGCCCTGGGCGGACACTGGACCCACGCCTGTTTTAATTTTCCTGTTAAAACCTCATAACTACGCTTGTCCAATTTGGCATCGGGCCCCCGCTTTTCAGCTCGGCTGGATCCGCCCCTGATGTGTTACAATAAAAGCCAAATAAAAACAATTGTTTGTCCGTTCTCTCCTTAAAAAAATCATATTGTTGTGTCATATTTTTCTATTAAAATGTAAAAAATGGTTTTCTTAATGCTCCAGTTGCATATCAAACTGAGAGATACTGGAAAACAGTTGCTGCAATGTTTGCATTTCGGACTTCCAATCACATGCAGGGGCGGATGCAGACTTTTGGAAAAGGGGCCCGGAAGGGGGCCAGTAGAGAGTCAAAGTTCTAGGGGGTCCAGCAGGCCTCGAATGTGGTCTTTGTAGGGGCAAGGCCATTTCTGGCTTGATTGTAAGGGCACCAGCAGCAAATGGCCTTGGTTAAATTCGAGCCCTGGTCCACTACATGCTCCCCTGGGAAATTTTGGACTTTAGATGTCCTAAAATGGCCTCGAAGCGTGTTAAGGGATCAATTCTAGCTGAATATTTTCGTTTTATAGACAATATAAATAGTATTGATATATTTTTCTTTCCGAAGTGGGGAAGGGCCTTCTCCCCCCTTAAATCGGCCCCTGACGTGGTCAGGAGGTAGAGGTTCACTCTGTATGAGTATAGCAATGGCCTGTTCCTACTCAAAACACAAAATAATCTATTAAAATTAATCAGAAAAGCACATTTTAGCAATATCGACAGGAAACCAGCCATTTAATTTTAACAATTAATTTAATTACATGATTTTGCCATAATTAAGCCATTCTGAGGTGCAGAATACATGGCAGCATAGGCTTTGTTTTCTTGGACTGCTGAATGAAACAGATATGTAGAATAGGTAGTGTATACCCATGGAAAAATAATTTTTTCGAATTTTATTTTCCAATTCCACATGATGATGATTTTTTTTGTTAATGACGCAACAACAGTTTACTGTACATTGGATAAAATTGAGGCTAGGCCTAGGCTAGTTTTGTTGTGCATGTGATTTGACCGAGATCACATAATAATCGGTATTTTGTGTTGCCGCTAGCAAGTGCTTCACGGTAATTGTTTATTTGCCATTTAAACCCTCAGTGTTTTAATCAAATCTGTTTTTTTTTTCGAACTGGTCCTGTTTCTACTGCCAGAAAATAATTGATTTAAATAATAAAGAATTTTTAATCAATTTGTTTTATCACCACAAGAAACAGGTTCTAAGTGGGTACCTGGTAGAGATTCCATGCGCTGAGGCTGCAACATTGTATAATGGATTATGTTTCATATGTTTGTTTCCAATGACTGGGGTAATAATTATCAAGCACTTTTGTCGATTTACATTATAAAAAGTATACTAGAGTGGCACTGTACAGTAGATTGTGGCTTCTTTCCAATTTCATGTTGAAACTTGCTTTGCCTGGTTCTAAAGAGTTCTACGGATATCAAGGAAAATTATAAAGAAATTAGTGTTACAGTTGTTTTAAAAATAATACAGAGTGGTGTGAATGAATTTATGAATAAATAAAAAGGTGAACTGACAAAAGTATACATTTGATGTTGAAGAATGTTAAGTTATGATTGCTGATAAGCATGATAAAAATTCTATATTAAAAATACTTTCAGATGAATGTGTTGCATGTAGCTTCCTGTCCATATTTATGCATCTTGAACTTAATACAGTATTAAAAGTATACTCTGAAACATATGAAGATCTAGAAATCTATGCAAATGAATTTTACAGTGGACAGTGGCGTTTACAGCAGAAATTTATGATATTTTAATGTTATAGAAGAATTCTACAGAAAACTGCATTAAACATTGGTTTTTTTTTTTTTGATTGAGAGTCACTAAAAATATTCTTCATCAGACAACCTTTTGATTTTTTCCACATTAGACTATTAGTATTATATAGATTTTACGAATTCAGTCTTTCAAATAATTTCTTAATTCATTCATATTATCACACATAACATTAGCCAGATACTGCCAAAGTTCTCTTCGTTTCCTCTGATTTTGAATGTTTTCCTTTCTATGGTCAAGACTACCATCAACTTCTTATTGCTTGCATTTTCATAAATGTAAGTTTAATCTCATTCAATCATAAGAATTCATTACAGTTGTGCATCACATCATTACTCACATATGCTGTAGACCTATAATTTTTTTGAGACGGTTGTATGTGTACCTTTTTTCTTCTTTCTGACTTGTAATGTTTTCTTTTCTTTCTAGGATCATAGACTTCCAAGGTGTTAGTAGTTATCTACAGGTATCAACTTATAAGTAATTGATTTTGAATTACCAAACAAAGTACATCTCTAGTTAATTACTTTTCAATTGTCAAATTTCATTAACAGAACATTACTCAGATACTTCTGAAGGTTTTTCTATTTTCTGTTTTCAATTGTTAGTGTTTTCTTTTCTTACTATGATCATAGGCTTCTAAAGTTTTAGTAAATTGAACAACTTTTAAATGGAAATCTTTTAACTTCCTGCCTCTGTCTCTTTAGTTGTTTAATTTTTATCTCAATCATTGGAATTCATCTCATTACACAAATGTTGGCAAGTCGTCTTCTTCTGAAGTCATTCTCTATCTGATTTTTAGTATTTTCCTTTCTTATTACAGTCATAGACAAGTTTTAGCAGTTTTAAAAACTTCAGAATCTAATTTTAATTGGCTTTTCCTGTATCTGTATTTTAATTTCATCTCAATCATCAGAATTCATTAAGGTAAAACATTACTCAGATATTGCCGAAGGTCATCTTCATTTTCTCTTTCTTGCGATGGTGATACTTGCAAAGTTTTATTAGATTCAATAACTATTAAAAAAAATCAACTTTAATTGCTTGCCTCTGATATTTTTGGTTAATTTCATCTCAGTCATCTAAATTCATTAACATGCAGTATAACATTAACTCGCATATTGCTGAAAGTTGTCTTCATTTTCTTTTTCTGATTTGCATTTCCTTACTCTCAAATTTTATTAGATTTAACGCTTCTAAAAAATCATCTTTAAATTGCCTGCCTCCATCTTTTATTTTCATCTCAATCATCGGATTTCATTAACGCATAACATAATCCAGATACCGTTGAGGTCGTCTCCTTATTTTGATTTCAATGTTTTCCTTTTTAGGGTCATAGACTCCCAAAGGCTTCGCAGTATTACCATGGGAGCATCACCGCCCTCAAAATATGACTCATCGCCGGGTGGGAAAATTTATGAAGAGCCAAATGGCACAACCAACTGCAACGACAGGTAAACATTGGTCTATAAAAAATAATTCAAATTTATTACAAGGATTTAAGGCTAAAACTGTCTATAAAACTATACACATTACCAAAAATTTACTATTTTGTAGCCCTGTTTCAAAAGGTCATCACACTGTATTTAAAAAAGAGAAGATTTTAACATGGATAAGGATGCTGCTGCTGTTTGTACATGCCCATTCACCACGTACAGTATTTTCGTTTTTTTTTGGCGGATTTCACAGTTTTTATTTTGGTATTAAATTAAAAAAAGCGGTAGGATTTCCATGCAAAATGGTAGCCGGTAGGAAGGTCGAAAAAGGGGTAGCCTACCGCCAAAATGGGTAGGTTTGGCAGGTATTATTTGACATGGTTAGTCTTACCATTACGAAACTTAGAAAAATGAACTATTTGGACATGTGAAACCAAGCTCATGGCTAATTGCCCAATAGACCAATGAGGACAATTATACTGTAGGCAATATGAATTGGGAAATTTACCCAAGTCATGTTCACGAATATGAATACGAATACGAAATGTTTTATTCATCAATAATTCAATTAAATATGGAAAAAATATACAAAACATAATTAAAAGGAAAATGATGAAAAGGAGTCCCAAGAAACCAACATGGGTTTGTACAGAGTCGGACCCCTCACTTAACTACATTTAATTATTTACACTATTTTTATTAATTTGTATAACTTAACAATGAACATTTCAGTTAACAGTACAAATTAAAAAAAAGACTAAATACGTTACATGACACGTTACACGTTACATCACAGTGGACATAAAATTGCATGGTGAATAAGTCTGACAGGTTGTTGGATGTTTGGTATCATTATAATAGTCATAGTTCATAGTTCACTTTATTTGTTACCATAATCCAATTATTAGTGAAGAAATATCTTGAATAATAGATTTTAAAATAAAGATCTTGTCTTGTCTTTATCTTGTACTGTATACCTCCTTGGTACAGATTGTCTCTAAACTTGTCTGCCTAAACTGAGTGTCTTTGATTTGTAACATGAAGAAAATATTAGCTGAATCTATGTTACAGAATGTTTTGAACTTGTATTCAGTGATCCAAGAAAAGTATTTGTAAATTTCATACTTTAGATAAATTCAAGCATTTCATCATCAATAATCAAACCAGTCATACTTTGAACTATCATGAACTTGAACTATTTCAGTGTAACAATGGTAAACAATGGTTAGTGTTTTAGAATGGATGCACTGATAGATATTGTATTGTGATTAACTGAACCGCCTAAGTTCATCAATCATTCATTTGTAACAGACAAAATGCATAACAATAGACTCCAAAATAATGATCTCTTGTTTGCACTGGTAAATGAACAGTTATTTACTGTACAGCACTGTTTTTCAGTCAGTATCTTTATTGTCTAAGAAATAATTAATATGGATATCTATAATGCTCCTTTAGACAAGGGATAACAAGGCATAGTAAAATAAATAGATAAATAGTTATTAGAATGACAAAACAAACAAATAAACAATGGCTATAATGAGTGAGTATGTAGAATTCTGGACAGGTTAATTTAGAACACAATGACAAAAGATTGGTCACAGCAGTATTATTGCAGAAAACGCATTCCGGGTCAAAAGAAGCATATTGAAGAAGCTGAGCACATTTTTTTGATTTAATGAAAAGACCAAGTCTTGGTGCATATGGTGTTCACACAACTGACAAAATTATACTGGTAATTTCTCAAAAAAAAAAAACATGACTTTCAGGTATGGCTTTTGTTTTGGTTTTGGTCCTACCCCAAATATCTAACTATAAGCATCTATGAGCATTTTATTCCCTGTAATGATAGCGAGTAAAGAAGGGCAAAAGTATACGAAAATTAATTTATAATTGTTTTTCAAAAAACATAATTTTTACTCGTAAATTGCATTTCTTAATGGTAAATTTGATGGCTGTACTCAGGAGAAAACTGATGCATAGTAATTGAAAAGTCTCTATCATTGAGGACTACAGTATCAATGTAGAAAAAAAATAATGCATACTGTCTGTCCTCTAAGAAACCACATCACATTGTGTTTTCATCCACCAACATTTGTTACTATTCAATTTGTTAGATGTCATCAAGGGCAATACTCCACATCAGCTTCACAATAAACGGTATACAACAATAATATAAAATTGGAAACATCAACATACAGTATAAACTATTTACATTAGATTACAAGTTTAAATTGGTGAGAAGCAGTGGCGGAACTAAAGGAGAGGAAATACAACCCCCAACCCCATGCTTCCTCGCTGCCATTTGTGAATACTAAGATTATGGTTATGATGCTATTGGGGCATTCATACACACGGAAAAAATCATGATTTGAAAATCTTTTTTTGCAAAGGATCAAGTGTTCATACACAAAAGATATAACATGCAACAGATTTACACACAATGCTTGAAAATTGTGATGATTCTGAAAAATCGTGAGAGGAACTGCAAATTGAATCGTGATCGTGAGAGTTCTTGATATTTTTCTGTTCACACACACACACTAAAAAACATCAAAATTTCCATCGCGATGCAAAAATCGATTTTCAAATCTCGACTTTTTCCTCATGTATGAATGCTCATATTGTTAACCCAAATCTAGCCATTCTCAATAGAACACAAAGCTAGATTAGTACAATTATCCAGATTTCTTACCTTATACATAGTTTGATGTGAACCAGGATAGACATTCAATTTTTATTAGTTTTATAAAGTGAGATGAGACCATTTATCTCGATGTCTAATATGGCCATAGTTTGTTGTGAACCAAGATAGACATTCATTATTTATATTAGTTTCACTCTGTTAAAATGTGGATACAGTAGGCATTCTCAATCTCACTTGTTTATTATTGTAGGTATTTCAATATGTTATTTTAAACCCAAGTATCTAGTCACTTCTGATATGTAGAATATAAAGTGAGATGAGACATCCCGACATCGAATCTGGCCATAGTTTGATGTGAACCAAGATAGACATTCAATTTCTATTAGTTTTCACTCTGTTAAAATTTGGATACAGTAGGCATTCTCAATCTCACTCATTTATTATTGTAGGTATTTCAATATCAATAAGATTCAACATGTAACATAACATTACCTGTAAAAGCTTTCTGAAATGTCAATGTAATGTTTTTATCGTTTGATTTCACTAAATGTTTTTGAATGCCAACTTTATTGGCTGACTTTCAAAATGCAAGAATATTGAAGAGATGTTAAGATGACTTATGGATACAGTACTAGAAAAATGAGAATTTTATCATCACTGTAATTAATTTTAAATTCCACTGCTTGAAAACAGCATAAACTTCTATAAACTTGCCCAGGATTTATGTTATAAAATTAATTACTTCCCCTGTATCTTTCAAGGTATGGCTGGACATTTACAGTATTGCATGTCTTGAGCAGTGGTTACCAAAAAAAAATAAATATTCCGGCTCCCCCCCCCCTTCAGAAAGTAAAATATAACAATATTATTAACATTGTCTATAAAATGAAAATATTTAGCAATCATACGACAAGAATTGATCCCTAAACACGCCCCTGATGACATTTCCAGACATCTAAAGGCCCGGGGAAAACACCAGCGGACCCTCCTAAAACTTTGACTCTCTACCGGCCCTCCTTCTGGCCCCCGCCCCCCTTTTCCAAAAGTTTGCATCCGCCCCTGTATCCTAAAAGCCTTAATGCACTTTACAAAAGAAAAAAAATGATGCCTTCCAAGGAAGAATGATGGAAAATATAAATGCACATTGCAACATGGGACAAGGCATGGCACAATCAACAAGTTGTCGCACATGATGTTAATTGCGAATTAAGCAAATGAACAATAGGAAATAAAGGCTACAAAGGAAATGTTTGTACATTTTGTTCCATAACTTTATTTTGACAGTTGAATCCTCATTTTAAAGCTCTTACAACAATGATTTTAATATTAACATTTTTCAATTTTTCTGCAACTTGTTGGATTTGGCACATTAACATGTCATATTAAGACATTGTCTGAAGGTATTGCTGTAGTGTTAGCTCGACTTATTTAAGTCTTTTCTGGCTAGCAAATACACAAATCAACAAAGAAATAAAACATTGTACAAGCTATGGGAAATTATTGCACAATTCGAAGAGGTGGATTACATTTTATTGTGGCCCCTGTATTTCTACTGTAGTTTTCATGTGCTCTGTTTTGCAACCGTTTAACCAACCCTGGATGAATTGCAAATAATTTCACTTGACAAACCATAATAAACCACCGTGCGAATTGAATAAGTATGTGTTAGAATTTGTGCTCTAACAGTGTCAAAATAACACCTTCACTAGCCCACAGATTGACAGTGTTGATAGTGATTTTATCTCCTAACACCGTCACTGCTACAGTGTACTATGCCCAATAAATCCTATTAATGAACGTCATATTTTCATTGTCACCCCTCGTTGTTTTGCGGTTTCACCAACAGGAAAGATAATTTGTGCATAAATAAAGTTATGAATAGAAAACAAACAGTGGAATTGACTAATAGAACGCATTAAATTCTATTAGTGATTTACAGCTGGTCAGTTTTAAAGGTGTTGTTTGTACAGTAGAATTATTAAGAGTATGAATCGAAAGGTAGTGGAAACAGCCACCAATCACATAGTCAGCACACAGTTGTGGTGCCAGGACTTCCCCGAAAACAGAGGAACAACCACGACAGGCATGGCAACCCCGACGGGGCTGTAGCCTCCCCCTCTCCTAGCACCACCACTGCACAAACATTGTTGTGTTTCAGCAGAGTTCAATGGCAAACAACAAAATGGTGTTGTGGTTTTCAGATATCGATGGCAACCCACAAAAAGGATAATCTCTCTCCCCTCCCACACACATCCCTGACCAGGTACTGGGGTTATAACAAAGTCTGTAAAAATCATCTCATTTTGCTCGAATACTATAAAAATTTGCTGTATATATTGTGTGGTCAGTTTTCACTACCAAAAAATTGCTTTATTTATTGGCTTTTGTACTACTGTATTTTATATCTGCTTGAACTCAATATTTGCAAAATATGGTTGACCAATTATTATAATTTAAAATAGTTATAAAATTTTAATGATATGATGTTAAACTGAATTTAGATAAATGTATCTTGTGGGTGTTGTGTCTAGATCATCTGATCTTTAATGAAAAATAAACATTAGTTATGCTTCAGTGCACACCAATTACTTATCCACGTTTCATACTAGCTTCAGGTTTCCAAGTCTAATTTCGAATTTAATTTCTTGAAGCTTCTGTCATCGTATCCCGTTTACTACAGTATACTACCATGTTCTAATATTTTCGGCATTTTCCAGTTCGTAGGGCGTAATTTTTGTCTTCCGATCTCAATCTTGCATCATTCTTCGTCACTGGTAATTACTTCGTTATAATCTTGTCATCCATCATTTGTGATTGTTGATTGGATCAGGGCCTATTGTTCATATTTCTATATTTGGTAAAAATTTTGATATTTAATCAAGCTTATCGATCGTAAATGTAATTAATATGTTTCCGTGGAAACTCTTCATCAACAATTTTTAATGAAAGGTGAAATATAACAGGAACCATTGTTCTGTAACTCATAACAAATTAGACCATTTTACACCATTTTTTGTATGATAAGGGTTTTGACAGATTTTATTAGTATAATTGTGGGAAAATGTTAATAGATTATTGTTGAATAGGCATATTTTTTTTTCACAGTTCAAGAAGCATGCACTGCAGTTATCATCGATCAATAATATATTTTTGTAAATTATAATAAAATATTTTTGCGTAGCTTGTGAATTATACTGTGTCAATATTCTGTACATCTGTATCATATCATAAATTTAAAGTGTGTTCTTCTGCTAAGTAAATATTAATTTTAGTTACATTTACAGCATTTTCTTGTAATAGTATAAAAATGTTTAAAATATGACATCAAATTTTACTAATTACACATTAGTTTTGAGGTACCTTGTTCTTTGTTCTAAGTTCTAAACCTTAATTTTTTGTATTACTATATATGTAATATTACTCATCTTTTAAAATTATTGCACATCAAAAAAACCGTGGGGGCGGGCGCAACTGGCGCAGGCCCCCTTTTAATATTATCGCCAAAACGTAGTTGCGCCCTCCCCCTTATACTAGGTGCGGCGGGTAAAAAATCTACTAGAAAACCCAAAATAGAAAAAACCTTTTTTTATTACTCGTCAGGGAAAATTTGGAAACCACTTCCAACCAGACTGGAAAAGTGCGCCCTCCCTCCCCTTTGGGAGGATCCTTGATCCGCCTCTGCCATGGGGTGTTTTTATACCATGTATACAGTACTTGTCCCACCAAGTCTTTTCATGAGTTAGGGCTCTAAACCTTACAAATTATAATTAATAAACTTTTCTTGTACTCGGACCATTCCACACTCCAAAATGTGTTGGGGGAGGGTGGGGGGACACATCCCCATCGTCTCCCAATATTTGCGCCCATGCACTTGTACTGTTGCTAAATAGAATCATGAAGTCATGCTGTACACTGCAGTATTTGAAAGACCTTTGCAATATTTAAGCAAATTTATTACTTTATTTTTAAATTAGATCAAAGGAAAATCATGTTGGATTCAGTCGACTAAACAGAAGCCTTCATCTGAACTTAACGTCGCAGTTATCATTCACGTCGGATGAAGAGGTTACCATGGATGCCAATACATTCCGCCATCTGATGCAGGACATGACGAACATGAAGACGATGCTGTTCAAGCTGAAGCGTGTCATCCAGGATAATAATGTAAGCAATGCTATACTGTTATGTTCTTCGTTTCTATTGCTCTTAATTTTTTCCACTAGGCAAATTTATTCGCGCGAATGATTGTACGCATGCTCAGTTATATTTTTCAACAGAAATCCTTCGCCAGACCGTTGGCTTTTTTCTTTTCAGTTTTCGATGCAGCGAACTTTTGTAGATGTAGCGAATTATTTTAACCTTTTGCGAAGCGAAAAAATGCGTAGCCAGTTTTACAATAAACTTGACCCGCCCATGCTCATTGAACCAAATCAGTGAACTTACAGTCAGTATAGAAGTGCACACAAATGCTCGCTATAAACAACTGCCATAAATTTATTTATTTTCTTATAAATTACAATTATACATAACATAAGTAATATAAATTTGTATTGTAATCTATAAGTTTTAATTTTATTTTAAATGTTTTTATTAATTTTTTAAAGTAATGTGAATTTTAAAAATTTTGTGAAAATGTTTCCTACGCGAAAATATTGATTCGCACGAATAAATTCGCAGGCGCATACAATCATTTACTTTTTGTTGTCATGAATAAATTCGCGTAGTGGAATACCACTTTTATACAGGCCTTGAATTTGGGCTTTGCAGGGGCAAGGCCATTTTTGGCTTGGTTTTTAAGGGTACACTATCATAACCATAGCGGACACTGGAGTCAAATAGCCTTGGTGCTTTGGTTAAATTCGAGTACTGCTCTTTGCTAATTGGTGTATTGGCAGGCTTCGAATTTCCTTAAAGCAAGGAGGTATAAAGTGTGATTTCAAATGAGCTATGGACTGATGCTTTACTACAGTAGGGTTCCTTTCACAGCATTTGCTGTCGGTGCTGTGGGGAGATTCGAACCCTGACTGGGGAGAAAATATTCTAAACAGTGGTTAGATTAATCGTAGAATATACACAAAAACAAGCTCCTCCCTAAAAGAAATCATTTTAGGTACTACAAAGAGGCTTTTTATCTGGACCACCCAAGAAGTGGTTTCACCAGAAAGGGGACACTAGGTTTTTGAAACCATATTTTGTACAGTGGCGGCGCTACAGGAGACTACAACCAACATTTCCCTCTTAATGAAACATTTCTCCCATAATTTCTTTGGTACCATATTTCTAGTCTTCATGGTCTATGGGTTTTTTTTTAGTTTTAACCATTACCCCATACGTTCACTCTATAGTCATTTTTTTCTTAACCAAACTGGCTAAAGGTTGCCGATTTTTTTATAGCAAAACTATAAATTCTTCAGCCAAATATTTAAAAAGGATAAAAATTGCCGCAAAATGGACAATTTTTGGGGATTTTCATTTAGCCAATTTGGTGAAGGAGATCATTTTTATTTTAGCCAAATGAGAATTCCAGTAGCCATTGACGACTTAGCGAATGGTTAGAGTGATCATAGACCCCCTTCTTTCTTATTGACACTTTATCGGACGCATAAAAGTGAAAAAATGATTTAATTTAAAAATTACTTTTTGTGACTTATTTGTCATTTTTTAACTAACAATAAAAACACTCCAAGTACCAAACCACATTCTACGGTATAGACACTTTCAACTAGGTAGCCCTATTGACTGTCAAAATATTTTCTCATTGCTTCCTGGTAAGCAATGTTTTGAATCTTTATTTGTGATGTCATATCCTCTCGGTTACATCGTTACTATAAAAACCACATGTTTGTTGGGGATCATCTTGATAGTATCATAGAGAAAGTACTGATTTTTTTCATGATAATCTTACATTCATCATTCTATATTTAGTCTTCTGATTGACTAGCTTGATATATTGAGAGCATTCTACTATGACTATCCAACACAAATTTGTTGACAAAGCAAAATATTAACATGCATTAGTCAAATTACAATTCAAATTTATTTTACCACTACAATATGCCAGGTTAATTTGTTTGGCACTAAGGGCAAATAATGTTAAGTGTCAACCACTGAATACAGGAGGAAAGGCGGTTTTTAGTTTTTATTTTTCCTTAATTGTTGCAATGTATTTTTACATGGTAATCAACATATATACGAAATCACAAATTAAAAAAAATTTATTGTATATTGAACATTAGTATGAAAATTAAGAAATCCGGCACTGGTTTTCGAAAAAAAAAAATGGGGGTTATGGCTTGATGTTGAGCCTCATAAAATATTTCGTACTGGTGTTTTTTTACTTTTTTTCAACAAATATTAAATAGTTTATTATAAATTAGGATGTGTGAGTGATCAAGGATTTAGGCCCCACACTTCCACTGGTGAGCACTTTTTCTGAGTTTCCGAAAAGCAAAAATTATGATTATTTTGTCAACATTTGTACTGATGTTGTACAGGTTTTCCATAAAATGTGAGCAAACTTCTTTCGATGCACTTGTATCATGTTCATTAATTTATGCTGTAAAATGGTCCTTTTTTATTTGAGGTTAGCAGAGTGTGGGTGGGGGTGCATTTATCGGTCAAAATCATGGGCTCACTCTTTACGTCTAATTGTTGTATCATTATATGATTTTATAAGTATTTTTCAAAGCTTGTATTTAAGGCATAAAATATGATTATGTGACCTCATTTTCATACTTTAAACTTGATACTTGCATCATGTTTTTTATCAATTTAATTTGTTATAATACAATCTCACATAATAATTAAAAGCTTTTCTTTTTGTTTTTTCAGCAGAATGCAATGACCGGAAGCCTACCAACAAGCCCCATTTCAACCCACAACCCCTTGCTTGCTCAAGACAATGTCTTAGTAGATCTGACTCAGGTGAGTAAATGAGTATTTTGATTTTGGTTTGATTTAAGCTCAGTCCAGACTATCAAATTTTCATTGACAAAAAACACTGATATGCCTATATATGGTCTCACTTCATGACCATACATGGAGATGTCCTTACCATATTTCGGTTTATAAAAGATTTTTGTCTTAAGAAATTTTTATAGTCTGGACATAGCCTTATTCAGTGTTTTGAGGCATTGATGGTATCCCATGTAAGTCTGAATTAGACTTACTGCCAGTGGGATCTTTCAGGAGGTGATTGGACAGTACACTGGGAGACAATCTCCTACATTTTCCAAAGTTTATAGTCCTATTTTTTAACATGTACATCAGCCATGTTGTACACAAGACCAATGACCTAACATCTCATCCAAAAGACTGTGCATTGTTAACATGAGGTTTGACCCTGTCAAATCACTGGGAGAGTGGCAATGTATTTGATCAAACCAGGGACAAGTGAGTCTCCACAATTCAGCACACAGCACAGTGGATACTACCAGGTTAACCGACTGAATTAAATGTCACTCTCTAAACTGGGTAGCACACAGCATTTTTCAAGAATTATTACCAACTTTTTTCTTGGAATTTTTACTTTACTAGGTCTTCTCTTTTTATCAATCTTATTTAGTTAATTCAGAGATTGTCATAATGTTTTAAATTTTAAGCTGACCATAAATGTAATGGATACTTTATGAACATACAAACAATAAAAGTAGCATATATTACCGTATCACAGTAAAAAATAACAAAACAGCCAGGAAGCTTAATATTAATAAACCATAATTTTAAGTCTATTATAAATTATAGTATTGTACATGTATACATTAATTAAAATTCTGCTTTCAAAATGTTGTTAAAAAAATTTTTTTATAAAGAAACAAAATTCTAAAGAAATATTGAGTTGTTGTGATGATTATGATGAATTATAAAACAAAATGATTCAATATCTAACAAATTTTAAAGAAGTTATATTTTTATTGACATAATTTAAAAATTTACCATGTAGAGTAATAAAATGATGAGAACAACAGAAAACAACAATAAACATGAGGATAAAATGGGGTTAATTTAAAAAGTAAAACACTGAAAAAAACAATGAAAAACAATTATAGCAATAGGTTGTTGACCTAAAGCGCTTGACCCAAAAGAAAAAATGAAACCATGGCCATTAATAGTCATTATTACTAAAACTTCAAATCAATCAACCAAATATAAAATCCAACATTATTCCAAAGAATAATTTGCTTTATAATCACTGACTTTTAAAGAAAATAGAGCAACTTACTATGACCATCAAAAACAGTAAACCCAGGGCCACGGGTGATCATTTTTAAATCTTACATACGTACCTTCATACATGCACACATGCTCACATGGGTAGTGTTTGTTTATACAGTTGCGAAATAACCCTTTTTTATGTTTAATAAAATGTTCAAGTGCTCCTTTTTATGGCCATTTTCACACAGAAAATACCACAATGTTACCATAACCATGCCGGCATTTTTGTCAGTAAACCCTCTCACACAGAAGGTTAAATTTTTGTAATATGACAGCTTCCTGTGTCTAATGGAAAGATGTTGGCAGTCTAAATTAGGGAGGCACTGTTCTTCAACTTTGACCCATTTTTATCTTTGCTTCATCACGTAAGCTGGCATTATACAGTGAACCCTTTTACATACATCCAGCCTAAGAGATGACGTACACTTTCACATTAAAGCCTGCATTACCGCAATATACCTGTCTTACAATTCTGTGTGAAAGGGATTTAAGGATTCAAGTCTCCTGGATTGTCCTGGGGTCTCTAGGAATTTTGGATCATCTCCTGTGCTCCCGGAATTAACACACTTTCTCCTGGAATTTAGTTTTCATCAGGAAATTCTCCAGGTTTTGTAAAAGTTTCACAATCAGAACATAAATTGTCTATTCATTTCAAAATATTGGTTGAAAGTAAGCAACTACGAAGTTTAGTAATGTTTTGGGAAACAGTAATAGCACATTTTAGCAGTGAAAATACATGCTAGAAATTTCATAACAGGCAAGGTGTTCAGGCTATAAATAATGGGTATTTCCACATACATTTTAGGAAGGGTAGACATTATGTAAAACAGTGGTAGAGTGACCACGAGAAAATCTCCAGGAATTCTGTTTTTACAACTTGGGACCTCTGTATCTGTCCACAGATATCAGGCCTAAATTCCAGGTATCACTAAATTTATTTGCACAATCTTATTTGGATTGTCTCCAAGTGTTAATTTTAAATATAAGTAAAATTGTGCATTGTCCTAATTGTTTAAATGTATTCTGTTGTATTGAAATTAGCAAACTAGTAAACAACCAAACTGTGAAAAATTAACTTTAAGTAAAACAAACTGATGATGCACTCTTCCTTTATAATAGTCTAATGATAAACTAATATTTGTGATTGTGCCAAATAATTATTCTTTTAATATTGATACAAATTTTAATATATTATGTTAATTCGTGTTTATTCTGTTGCACTCATGTGTGTCATCGGCGTGTCATCAACCCTTATATTAATCTGATTATTCATGGTGTGAAATGACCATACGTTAAAAATATTGAAAACAAACACAACCAAAGCTCGTGAAATAATATGGTACATGACTCACTTAAGACAGACAATATCAAAATAACAACGTTTGCAAATTGTATCCTAAAATGACAACTTGTCACCAGGCCTATGCTGCCTGAATTTAAAGTCACATGAACCGATGGTTAATGAGCAGTAAGGTCTATTCTGAAATGAAAACAAACAGCCTGCCTCGACCAAACTCATTGCTCAAGCTTTAACACATATGAAAAGATTACTGTAGGTATTTAGTATGCCTATCCTGAAATGACAACATAACTTTTATCAAGTCTTATCACAATAATCAAATTATTTTCCACTTGATCACTTAGTTGTACAATTATATTCCCATCCTTTATAAACACTTAATGTAATAAGCCAATGAGATGGTTAATTCAAAATTATATGACATTTCTTTGAAAATGTAAGATAAATAGATCTGATAAAACTTTCTAATGGTAATGTGGAAGCAGTTGGCGCAGCGGTGGCGTTTCGGACTTCCAATCACGAGGTCGGTGGTTCGAGACTCACTCAGTCAGCTGTTTGTGTCCCAAAGTGACTACAAAAGCACTGTTTGCTGAGGAGTGCAGCGTCGAAGCCTTGAAGCAAAATATTACAATTTTGATTGGAATTATGATTCTATAGCAAATGTAAAGTACAGTGTCTGCTGTTGGCCTAGGAAATGTGAACATTGATATTTTGTTTCTATGTAACCATTGTCCGATTTTCTAAAGTATATAAAAGACAAAATTTGTGAAATGAATTTGGAAAAAAATAGTCCACAAGGACCTATAATTGAAAACCCTTCAGTGATTTAGGAGTTTCACAATTTTCATCATGGCACTTTATATAGAATGTATGTGGAAGCAGTTGGCGCAGCGGTGGC
>JAOTQE010027567.1:0-10434 GCA_025631205.1 Nesometra sesokonis
ACTAGCTGTACAATACCAGGGCCCGAATCCTCCAGTACATAGAATGGATTATGCCATCTGCCTATCTGGTTGTATGCAGCTGTAGGCCTACAATACCAGGGCCCGAATTTCTGTAAATTGTTTCCACAGCAAGAATACCAGTGGGATTCGTTTTTCTGATATGTATTTTATATAGGCCTAGGCTAGTCTGATTTCATGCAGTAAAATTCTGCTGTGAACTGGTGGTCTACTACAGCAGTAAAAGGTTCCTTCTACAGCAATTGCAGTTGGCGTTGTGGTGGCGTTCGGACTTCTAATCACAAGGTCGGTTATGTTCCTAGGCAAGAAACTTTATCCACATTGCCTTTTTCCACCCAGGAGTATAGATGGGTGCCTGGGAAGTACAAATACCATATGTGCTGATTACAGCTGCAACATTATGGAATGGATTGTATTCCATAGGTGTTTGTTCCAATGACTAGGGGTAATAATTGTGAAGCGCTTAGAGGCCTTGGCAATAAGCGCTATAAAAACGTCACATAAACTATGGTCACCAAAATTGTGTCCGTGAAAGGTGTCTAAAATGTTTAGAGCTCATATCTTTGGACCATGTTTTTACACATTCATTTCAAAAATTTTATGTGCATATGCATCTTAACTTTAAAAAATTGTAACAAGTTACCTAAAACGAAGAGTTATTGGTCATGTTGGTTGAAATTTCACCTTCTAGACCGATAACAATCACTATACTATACCCTAAACATATGACAGAGGATACGTCTTGGTAGTCACAAAAATAAGCTCCCTATTTAAGTAAGTAGTGCTATTGAATAATCAGCCCTCTAAAATTGACTAAGTTTCAACTATAATTTGAATAGTGCCAGAAAGGTGTTAACTGGTGTCAATAGTGTTAAATTTAGAATGATTTACGAAATTTTTTTATTTTAAAAGTACTGTATTTATTGATTAAATGTTATTAAAGCCAAATTATGGTACTAGAACATGTTTAAATTTTAACAGAAAATCGTCGAGATTGCTTAAAAAAATCGGGAGATTGTTAAAATTTCAGAAGACTCCTGGACAAATCGGGAGGGTTGGAACCTCTAGTATAGGGTCCTGGATATCTGAGAGGCAATTTTTAGTTTTTCAAGTTCTAATAATATTCGTCTAAGTCAAAATAGGGACATGGTCAGGTTTCCCCCGCCCCCGCCACGGATCGGCGCCTGTTTGCGGTATTTTAAACTACATGTGATGAATAATGTATTTTACAATAAAAAAAACAGGTGATGAATGAACTAGGAAACGATTAATGATAGATGAACTGGGATGCACATATAGGCTTGCAATACATATATTTGAATTGATGAGTCAAATAATGTATTTCAATAGATTTATATCTTTGTTGAACTTGCTCTATGTAACCTGTTTTCAGTCTATACATTATCGCAATTGAAACTGAAATTAAATCTAACGAAATATATCACCTAAAATATTATTCTTATTTTTCTCAAATATTCACCTCAATATCCTAATTGTCTGAGTGAAATAGCTGTTCAATTATAAATATTGAAAAACAACTCCCTACTACGTTTTAAATGCTAACAAATTATTGATATTGTCGATCTGTAATTACCAAATCTTTTAAAACATCCATCAATGGCAACATCAAGCAATCATCATTAAAATGATGCCAAATAGTCATTTGTAAATTGTGGTTAAATGTTACAGAGGCAGACTTGTTTAGATTATTCTACATCCATCAATGTCAATATACTAGATCAGTTGGCTAAACTGATGGTAGTAACTGGGTTGTATGCAGAATTGTGAAGACTCGAAACTGGTTTGGTCCATAGATTTATTATTTACGGCTAGATGGTGAACTTCCACAGAATACATAGCCCCAAAGTGCAGTTCCATATGTGCGTCTACTATTCCGCAATCCAAACAATCAAATCGTGTTACGTTTTAACGCTGTTGCTATGTAGAAATTGCGCCCCCAATCTTTTATTTCATCTCATATATTTTATAGAAGTTTAAAATTTATCAATACATGAAAGTAAATTTAGTCCAAATCTATAGACATTGACAAAATAAAATATGTGTGAAATATGTAAATAATTAGTATAACAAAAGAATGTAAAAAATACAATAATTGTAAAACAGTTATTATTTAACTTACATGTTTGTGACGAAGGCTGAGAAATCAAAATAGTAGGCATCTACATGGGACTGTAATTCTACAGTGTTAAGTTCACCATCTAGATGTAAATAATATATCTATGGTTGTATACTGAATTGTGAAGACTCGAACCGGTTCAAAAAAAAAACATTACCGCTATCCTGGTATTTCGTCTAGAGGGTCGAAATGACAGTTAATGGCGCACAGTCCTTTGGATGAGACATTAAGCTGTTGGTCCCTTGCTCATGTGCATGTTAAAGAATGCAAAATAAGTAATAAACTTCCCCCGGTGTACAGCCCAATACACATAAGAAGTAAATTCATTGTCCAAGCCTGAAGGCTCATAGGGCTGGAGCTTATTTCCAGTTTCTATAGCATGAGACTATGATACTCCCCCGGACGAGACGCTAGTCCATCGTACGTTACTTCCCAGAAATTTACCCATCGTATAGCTGGGTAGATTGTGCCAACTCCTCCCATTAACCATAAGAAGGACCAACTTGAAATAAATCCATTTCAAACTTTCGTGGGTTGTCAGATCAATAATTGTCTAATGAGGCCTCGATGAAATTTATCAAATTAATAAAATAACAAATTTAAAAACTTTTTTTAGAGACATCAGTAAAGATAAAGAATTTATTTTTGTAAACCTTTTAATGCGAGTTGTGTGGCCGAGCATTAAGGCAGGGAACCGTGAATCACAACAATAACAACAGCATGGGTTCGAGACCTGCTCGCACCATGGTTCTGGTGGTGGAACAAGTCATCTTGGATAAGGACTATAAACCGTAGGCCAAGTGTACACATACGGTGTGCAAACAACCCAGTATATCTTTCGAGATGAGTAGGGGGTTACCTCGGAGTACTGGTCCATACATCCCCTGCTATGTGGACAGAAGAATGTAGAGGCTGTTTTCAGGCAGCTATGACGGGACCCTTAGGGGCATAGAAAGTCTTATGAATGCATACCATCTGGTCCACAGCGCCTTGAGACTTTATTGTGTAAGGTGCTATATAAATGTTATTATTGTTATTGCTATTGTTATCATTATTATTAATATTATTAATAAATATTAAATTATAATCAACATTCTTATTCTTGTCATTGTTATCAACATTATTATGATCATCATCATCATATAGTTACCATAGTCATCATCAATATTATAGTCATCATCATTGGCGGTTGCTGTCATTTTGTAATTATAATTAAGTTTAATAGTGATATTAAATTTTGATCATTGAATATCATTAAGCCATAACAAAAGACACATTAAACATTAGATTTTATTAGTATGGTTAAATTTAGCATGTACTGGATATTTAGCTGTCCTCACTAAAATTTCCAGTTGAATATTACCTGTTAGGTTAATCCGAGGAAATAATTTTCACAGCTAAACTAATTGCGCATTTCATATAAACTTAACTGACAGGGCATACAAGGTCATTCGCACTGGACTCAGCCAGGATCATCGGCTTGTCAATTTTATTTATGCCTTCGTGCTAACGAGCATGTCTAAACAGACTACTAGAAAAACATGACCGGTCGTATTTGAAAAATTTCCCTAAATGCCATATTTAATTTTTTAGTAATATTTCAATAAAGTAATTTTTAATAAAGTTGCTAAATTCAGCAAAGCTAGAAAGAGGGGGCCTAATGGCAAGTTGGATGATCATATACTGTATATAAGATTTTAACACCAAGCGCATGGCAATAGACATGGGTCCAGGCCCCTTCTAGGGGCTGGAAACATTTTTCTGATGCTCTCTCGTGCACTTTTAGACACCCAAATTGTGTGACATGATTCAATATTTCAACATAAATTATGCCATCATCATTATGTCATCACTCCTGATGACATAATTTATATCGAAATACTGAATCTTGTCACGCGTGTACCTCATTGCTTGGAGTGTGCATTATACTTTCTTACTTGAAGTTGATTAGTGAACCTTTTATTCCTGATGGATAACATAATTTATGTTGAAATATTGAATCCTGTCACAATGGCGTGTACCTCACTGCTTGGAGTATGCATTATACTTTCTTAAAGTTCATTAGTAGACCTTTCAGAAATAACTTAAAATATTAAAAATATTAATAGTGAAATAGGGATGTACACCTACAGTACAGTGCCAAAAAATGTAGTGTATAAACAAAGAGTAAATAAAAAAAATGTACTGTAATAATAATCCATAGTGACCAATACAAACAGGACTTTTAGAAAAGAAAATGGCTTAATGATATAAATACTGAATGTGAACAAGGCTATAAACGCATAGAAATGTATAATGTGAACCACACATTACAATGAAAGCTGGTCTGTTTTTAAAAAAAAATTTTGAAATTTATTTTAATAATAATAATAATAATAATAATAAAACACTTGTAATGCGCCAATTCCAAAATTAATGATCAAAGAATATTATAGAAACATGAAACTAAGCAAAACTGCAATGTGAACATAAAATCCAATGTGAACAAGGATTTTGGACGCATATTATAGAAACCTGAAACAACCAAAATTCCAATGTGAAAAAGGAACTTAGACATATATTATAGAAACATGAAATTACAGTAAACAAAAATCCAATGTGAACAAGGAATTTAGACACACAATAGAAATCAACCAAATTTTCAAAGTGAACAAGGCTTTGAAGAAAGCATTTCTGTAAATGAAATAATAATGAGTTGACGGCACGCTTTGTTTATCTACGGAGTGATTGCACCTCAGCTCTAATGAAGGATGGCATTAAATCTTGCCTTAGGGATTTCGCAAGGTTGGCTGGACTACCAGTGCTATTCAGCTACATTGATTGTCCGAACTGTATCAGTTTTAATCTTATGCCATTGGATATTAATTTAATCTCATTTTCACTGATGATTGAATATTAAAAATCATTATTGCATATTACTGTAATTGTCCACTTCAAATTAGAATTATAAAAATGGTGTGAACTCCACGTAACATTAAAAACACAGTAACTTATAAGTATAAATGGCATATTAAAAAATTCTATGAAATTCTACAAGAACAATTTTTGGAGATTCCTTGCACGCTCTAGTGTGATAACATTGGTCAACGAAGTTGGTGAGGTTATGTTGTCATTCGTGTCGTTGGATTTGTGTTTGCATGTGTGTTTTCGTTCAATTCTGACAACATTTTCAGAGAAATTTTCAAATTACCTAAGGAACGATTAATTAAATTTTGGTGAAGATCCATGGTCGTATGCGCCTGTGGGGGCCTCCAAAAAACATATGCTGTCCATTGTACGATCTCTAGTGGGGCTTCACGCTACACTGATTTTTCAAGGAGATAATTGGCCAGATTGCGGTAGTATGGTTATCCTTACTGTAAAACAACCAATCGTCGCTGTACGGTACGTATCTTTGTGGTAAACATGCTTACCTTTCAATCTAAAGTTCCTGAGTTCGAATCCACCTTTAACAGAATCGTCAAAAGTGATAATACTATGCTTTTGTGTTTATCTGTATTATGCAAGAACCAATCAACACTGTACCTTGGTGGTAAACACTCCTACCCTCTTGTCTAAAATCCGCAAAAGAGGACAGTGTGTACAGCATTATAAATGGTTAAGGCTGCATTCGTGGGAATTTTTGTCGCTTGGCGGCGGTTTGCTCTCTCCCATTGCTTCTAGTTGTAATTGTTTTTAGTGTCTTGTAATATTGTTTAGTTAAGCGTAATACCCCATTTTGTAGCAATACAAATCTTGAAATATAAATATTGCAGTATAAAAAATTAGATTTAGTTATTTTTTTGTTGACTTCTTACTTCATGAATATAAACACATTTCACCTGGAAATCAAATACAATAGACATTGTTAGAACATTCTAGTGTGCTAAGGTCATTTATGTTAACATAACTCTTTCTTTCATATAAGTAAATATTTAACAATAACAGGAAACACACAGGTGTTTTCCATTGATTAACTTTATTTGGGTATCTTTGAAAATAATTAATATTTACATTATTTCATTGTCTTGAGTTCATTCCATCACTGTGTATATAGTTCATAACAAAGACAGTTTGAATTGCAAAATTCCGTTTATTTATTATATTATTGACTGCGTGTTTTAGTATAGCAGAATGCCGTCATCCTAAACGCCATGAAATTTAATGAACATATCCGTTGGTGCTAGAAAAACGTGATGCAATTAAATATATGTGAGTTGTCGTGACAAAATGAGTCGTGTTGTACGCCAACCCATTTTGAGATATTCACAAAAATAAGACAGAAAATCACAATTTCACAAAAATGAGATTTTTGTTGTTTTGTTAAATTTAGTAATTAAATTTTATGATTACATTCTTCCTGTTTATGTTTATTTACAATAAGCATGTTTTTGAATTACATTTTCTAAAGGCTGATTTTTAAAATCAATGGAAAAACATACAGGAAGTCAACATTTGTTTATCTTTAAAGTCGATTTTCTCCAAAGTGTGTTTTCATACACCTATGTTTTAAAATGATTTTTCTCTGGTTATACTGAAGCTATGAACATCATTTAAAAACCAATTTAAAGCTTATAATCTCCTCTATCCAAATACCACAATAACTCAATTTTGGTTTTCTGTACGACACGACTCATTTCGTGGTGACACCTCACATATATGTGGTAGCTTTTTACTACTTCTATTTCTGTTAGGTTATATTTTAATGATTAAATTCAGACCAACGTTATTAGCTTAATTCAGACCAACGTTATTAGCTTAATGATCCATAGCTAAGTATTCAATCAGCGTTTGTTAACTTTATCTAATGATGAATTTGTTGTTTAACAAAAAAACTCCAAGAAGGTCGTTTGTCATAAACTATTTTACACAAAACATAATTACTGTATATCAATTTTTTGAGAAATTTGTGTCATACTGTAAAATATACTTCATTATTGATTATTGTTAAATACTACATTTAATTTTACTTTTGTCATATGGAAAAAATACGCTGTTTAGAATGCAACCTGAAAGGTCAAAATTTGCGGTTAATTCTTAACTGGCCATCAGAGTTGTTAAATTTTTTTCCTGATAAACACAAAAAAAAAAAAAATTTTGCATAGAAATACATCAATTTTTGTTGGGTTCCCTGTAATAAATATATATTAGAATTCCTGGCCAAAATTTGTCAAATTTGTTGATTACTGGACATGGTAGAGTGAAAATCTTGTAAAAGAAATCAATTATAAATCAATTTGCCTAAAAGTAACAAATTATCTACTTGAGCATAAAATTCCACTTAAAATGTATTACAGAAAACAGTTTATTTAGGATAGTAGAAAAAAGTGAGTAGTAGTAGGCCTATATTCATTAGTAAATTCTGATTTGTATTTCGTAAGTAAACATTGTATTTAAAATTCTTGAAAAATTGTTTGTTTTGTTTGTTTATTTTATTTGCCACACACATAAAAAAATAATGCACTACAGTGTAACGAAATATTAAAATGAAAAAAAAAAATTATACAAATAATGTTATAAAGTATACGTACTAAATAATATAGTGTATATAAAGTGTGTGGATGGGGAAAATAAGTGTGAAAAAACATACTTTTAGGTCTTGGTCCCCAGTTAAAATTCAAAAGTGAAAATTACATGCAGATAATGGCAAGACAATACATTTATATTGACAATAAAAAGAAAATACAAAAATAGAATACATATTTTTATTAACTGCAGCACAATCATAACTTCAAAGCTGTATAGGTTGCCTATCAAATTCTTTAAAATTTATTTAAAGTCATGATATACCCTGGATCCCCGAGCAGTTATACTGTAACATCACCATCTGGGAGAAACAGCTGATGAAGCAAGGCAATTCAGGATGCTCATCCATGGACTCCATAGGTTATACAGTAGTTAAACCTGTGTACATACAAACATGCAATGTTTTCAGAGAATCAGCCCTTTGGAAAAAATAACACTCTCCAACAAGGTGGATCTTCTATGTTAAATTACTGGGAAGATACCTAGCATCACAGATAACTATCTAGACTAGGTAGTATATTTGTTTATGTTATTGATAACTTTAATAAGTAATTGATTGTCATGGTGTCAGTTCTAATTTGTCTGATGGTCCATTAATGCCTGTAATTTCCTATGCACTGGTGGTAGAGCTGTGCTGATCATCCTTGGTAGTCTCCCTTGAGAGGGGAACAGACCTTGTGTTAATTGAGAGATTTATGGGTTTTGGTTATAAAGGGATAATGATGTGTGTATGTGGTAGATAGTAAGGTTGGTACATGGTAGTTTTTCAAGGTTAACCATGCTAACTACCTATATCTACCTTGTCACTACCATTATCTACCATGTTAACAGAGTTATATTTTTCAAAGGGAGAGATTGTATGCGATCTGCTTAACTGAAAAAAAATAAGCTTTGAAAGTTGCACCAGAGTGCATTGTGTATACAATAAATAATTATGGGAGCAAATTAAATACCCTCTTATGGGATAAGGCACTTCATCTGATTTCAACAAACCTTTTCAAAAAATATTTCCATCATTCTGCTCCTCTTCTCATCCAAACTAAGGCCTCTTTTCTTTGACTGAAAAATATAATAATGATAAAATTTACTTTAACAATGATATATTGACATTGTATATTAATTTATACAACATTTCTGTATATTCTAGCAATTTGATTGGTTGTTTATAGGTCACGTGGTATTCACTCAAATGTTCTATTGCATGATAAATTTACTAATGCATGGTAACGAAATACTATTCAACAGTTTAAGAGGATGGAGAAAAAAAATGATGCTTAGAATGTGGTTATGCCTGGAACAATGAGGTTGACACATGCTAGGCACATTTTGTCGTATCAAATGAATCTGGTATGCAACATGGTTTATCTATAAATACTGGCAACTCCCCAGAATGACCATCCTATGGAACAACCTTGTTCGGTTTTCTAGACAGTCCAGTTTAAAGGGAGTAAAGTTTACATTAGTTTCATGATCTTACAACTATAAAATAGGTCCGGTTTAATATGCAAAATTGGTTGGTTGTGGCACAGCTGGTAGTGTTTTATCAAACTATGTCCTGTAGCACAAACTAAGCAAACATCAATACATTCTTGCATACCGGATACATTTTTATATAATTGAGTGATATTTTTATATTATATACATCTTTATAGAGTTTTATATTTAATGTATAATTTAAGCGTTTATCTGTTACCTTTGTCGGCGAATATAGCCATAACCTAATGTACTGAGGTAAACTTTGTATCAACTTTTTCAGTGTACTAAAACCTTGCACTTTCAAAATAAAATTGCGTAAAAACAAGACAGAGAGGTGCAATGAAATTTTATCACTTGATGGGTATTGGCAATGTTTCGTGGTAAAAAAATGCTGGTATAGGGCAGAACTTGGACCTAGAAGCTAGGTATTTAGCTACATAATTAGGCTTTGGTTGAAACAATAGCATTTGCTTTTCATGCCAGCCAACCTATCGATTAGCATTGACTTTTTTCTCTTTCCCATCGCCTACCGATTATCTAGAATAGAATTTACTAAAAATACATGTTAATTTCCTATTGAGACTTTTGTTATTTACTTCCGGAAAAGAGTCGTTCAGGACCTAAAACTAACTAAAACATGGAAAATGACCATAAAATATGCTACTTTAAAGTCCTGTCGATCGTTGAGTTGCGGCAAGTTGCGTTGAGTTGAAAATCGTTGAAGTTGAGGTAGGTTCAACTTCAAAGATTTTCAACTCAACGTAAACTCGCTGCAACTCAACTATCGACAGGAAAACAGGCATAACCGATGTAGTATTAAACTGCACATGAGTAATCAGGGGTAGATGCAGACTTTTGGAAAAGGGGTGGGGAGGGGAGGGGGAGGGCGGTAGAGTGTCAAAGTTTCAAGGGGGTCCAGAGGCATGGTCTTGGTCCCCCAGGAAATTTTGGTCTTTAGATGTCCGAAAATGGCCTCAGGGGCACATTAAGGGATTAAACCTTATCTTTTGTTGAATATTTTTTCGTTTTATAAACAATGTTAATAATATTGATATATTTTACTTCCCAAAGGGGGGGGGGTCGGCCCAGCCCGGCCACTACACCCCCTTCCCCTTAAATCTGCCCCTGGTATTATCAAACTTCCCAAGTGACTGTCATCTTATTTCACCACAATTGCTTGTTCATGGAACGGGGTGTGCATTGTAACCTGCATGATACTGAATAGACTTGCTCCAAGTCTGTATATTATATTTATTGTAAGTTTTAATGAAGTGCGCCACCAACGGATGATAAAGTTT
>JAOTQE010027589.1:0-10434 GCA_025631205.1 Nesometra sesokonis
ATGAAAGGCTCTGGATTAAAACTATGGGCAGCTCAGTGACTGCAAAAGTATAGTACTTTTGCAGTCACTTTGGGACCAATAGTTTTAACCAGAGCTTTTCATCTCATTATATATTTGTATATTGTATACATAGTAAAATAATATACAATATTAAGGCTATATAACTATAAACATGTTTTTACTGCTAACTAAAATACATATGACCAATTAAATAATGCTTAAAATATGGTAAATTTACGATGTGGTGCCTAAAGAAAGATGATTTTGTCTAGATGAGCTAGGCTTGAAAAAGGATCTTAAGTTTGTTTACTTGCACTATTTTTACCAGTTAGGTGATTATTATTATTATTTTTTTTTTGGTAAAACTTGCGTTGGGAGACCTCTGTGTCTCACATTATTTGTACAGTATTATTATTTGAATGGAAAAGCATGTTGTGGTGGGCAACGTGGAGTAGTGTCTGGATGGACAACAAGAAGTAGGGTTCACTGGTTGCCTGCCAATGTCAGCTGCCATAAACAAGAAAACAAACAAAATATGGAATCAAAGTCTAAACTAACTGCAATAATCATTGTTAGAGAACTCTTCCCTACCCCAATTTGTCCGCCAGTGTAATACAGACTTTCTATGGAATTTCATCCATTTACCAAACTTTAAATTGTTTAATGTCAAGCCAATTGTGTGAATACTGTAGTTTCTGCTAATTTACAAATATTTATTTTAATTTATATATATACAAATTGTAACTAATAAATTTACAGACCAATTTACTCTAATGGTGTTTAATTTGTTCTTGGTGTTAAATAATTACAAGCAAAAAACTATCATGAGGCGGTGGGAGGCTAAGCTACGCCGAATACTTAAGCCTAGCACAAGAGTGCTAGTCCTATGTTTACAGTACTTTTATGCACGATGCATCATTCATTCGTTAACAACATATGATAGCATTAGAATATTATTATAACTAGAACATCATTAAAAGGGAACTTAACCACACAAAATCGGAATTCTCAATGAGGAACCACCACTGGATTTCCGGATTGATTTTTAATTTCGGCCCTCTATCGGCCAAAATTCTTGTAAGTGGACACCTCTTGTAAGCAGACACTTTTCCCGGACCTGAGGGTATCCGTTTACTGGAGGTTCAACTGTACCTGTAGTTTTACAGTAGGTGTTTTTTTAGCAACAGCCGATTATAAAATTCCCTCCCTCAAAATAATGAATAGATTAGTATGTCATAAATTTATAATGTGGTAAATTTCTTTTCTTTAAATTTTTTTTCTGTTTTAAAGAGAAAAGCACAAGTAAATGGATCTAATTCAGATTTTACATCAGAAGCAGAGTCGGATACGTCCGTTGATGTAGAAGAAGTTTCAAGTTCAGATGAAGAGGTCCGTCAAAGGTCACAAAGAAAAGGAGGACAAAAAGGAGTGAAAGATGAAGGTACAATAATATTGTTACAATCAACTCTTCTAAAACTGACCCTAAAAAATGATTTTCACACTAAACTGGACCTTTTTAAAGTCCCAAAATCATGAAATTGCGAGTTGTATGGCCAAGCGGTTAGTACAGGGAACCTTGAACCATAGCAATAACAATAGCATGTGTTCGAGGCCCGCCTGCACCATGGTTCTGGTGGTGGAACAAGTCTTCTCGGGAAGGACTATAAACCGTAGGCCCAGTGTACATACAGTATATGGCTTGTGTGCACTATAAAGAACCCAGTACAGCACATCTTTCGAGAGAAGTATGGGGTTATCCCGGTGTATGATCCATACAGTACATCCCCTGCCGTGGACAGATGAATGAGTGACTGTATTGGGCAGCAGGACATGACGTGACCCTTAGGGGCGTATAAAGTTCTTTTAAACAGGAATGAGTGAACTTGACTCTCTCTATGATCACACTATGGTCAATTTTTTTGTAGCCAAAATGGCTAAATGTTGCCGATTATTTTAGCCAGATTACAAATTCTTTAGCCAAATTTTTGAAAATGATAAATGTCGCCACAAAATGGACAATTTTGGAGTTTTTTTATTCAGCCAATTTGGCAAAGGAGGTAATTTTTATTTTAGCCAAATGAGAATGCCAGTAGCAATAGGCGACTTTGTGAATGGTTAGAATGAGCATAGTCTTTACTTGAACCATGTTACACACCATAATAAATTAATATTAATAATTATTAATTAATATGCTTTACAATACACAAGATTACTGTAAACCTCAATTAATATTTAAATGCTTTACAGAAACAACATTACTGTAAACCAAAATTCAAGACATTTTTAACAACTTTTTGATCATAAAATTTATTGTTAACTTTACCTGTTTGTAAAGTGTATTTGGTCACAAGATACTGTGTTTCAAAATATAAAACAAAACTCGGGTTAATGGAAATATTAATTTACTATGTAGTATTTCTTTAATTTTAAGTACTGTACATGTACTAAATTTATGTACTAAATTGATTTTAATTTTTTGTTAAATTAAGTGTAAACAAAATTGTTCTGAATTTTGAAAATTATTTTGTTTATAGGTGTATCTACAAGATTACGTCAAAGGTCACCCGTAAAAACCCTACGATCAGCTGCTCGCAAGCTTTCCTCAGATTCATCAGATGTTGAATCAACTGAGACCATCCCCCAGGAACCAAAAAACACGCGTAAATCACGAGGTAGTGCAAAGGTTGAAAAGGACAACAATGGTTCAGACTGCGAGTCAAACACATCTGGCATCGCCAAGAGCACTAGAGGGCGGCGTAAGTTGGTTCAGCCCACGGACAATCAATCTGATGTGGAGACGCCAGCTGTTGCTCTTCACACGCCTATTGTGAAAATGGTAAAGAAGCGTAAGGCGAAGGAAGATGCAGAAGAAAGCATGTGTCTTTCTCAGAAACGATTTAAATCTGATACAGTGGAGTTGAAATGCACTGTCCCTGGCTGTGATTCACAAGGTTTGTTACAGTAACATTTTATTATTATTCTTTCTTTGTTATTCTTTATTATCCATATTTAATATACAAAAACAATATAACAATATACTGTATCTAATTAACAAAATTGAATTTAACTTGGAATTGGAACTTGAAAATAACACATGGTAAGTATGTCCAACTCCACAAAATTTTATATTAAAACAAAACATGTCTGCCGAAATTATCCCCCTTCCTGAAATTGCAGACCACCATTTCGTGAATTGGTTTTAAAAACCTTGCAAAAGTTTTCATTGTTTAGTTTTTATTTCATTGAATATGCTGGAATAACTTGATTATGAACAGTATCTGTGTTCTTATTATGAACAGCATTTGTAAAATGTAAACTTACAGGTACAGTTGAAGAATATAATAATTAAATTGTTTAGTCAGACCTAGCCTAGGCCTCTCTAGAGGTAAATGTTAGTGGTGGTCAGAATTATTGAGTGCAGGTCGGCCACGACCATCGCCGACCACCGTAGTGAGAACCCTGCCTGATGGAAATATGCAGGGAGGTTGAAAAAAGGCAGCGAGGAAGCTTGCCATAAGTATGTACCTGAATAAAGTATACCGGGGAAGGGATGTAATTATGTTGGGCGGAGGAGGGCGGTGCCGCCCACCCTAAAAATGCTCCACCAACTCTGGAGAAAAAATATCAAATGGTGGAATTTCACAGGCTTAGGATGTGAGTGGCAGATTAAAATTAGGCTTAAAATAAGCTTTAGGTTGGGTAGGAATTGTTGCAGGTGGGTGGCCCAAACCCACCATAATTACATCCCTGTATATAGTACATTGTATTTTAGGCCCTCTTTTAATAGGTTTTACTGTTTTAACTGTGTGTATATTGTTGAGAGAAGTAAATAAAAAATGAAAAAGATTTTACAGTGTGATCAAAATGATTCAAAGTAACAAAAACACATTTTGTTTCACCAGGTCATTTTAGTGGGAAGTATGACCGACATTTTACTCGCCCTGGATGCCCAATGTATCACAACTTAACTGCAGGGGAGTGCAGGCAGAAATTGGCAGCCAGGATTGAAAAGGAAAGGTTACGAGAAGAGGCTAAAAAAGAGGAAGAAGCTGCCAGAAAGGCTCTTAGAACTCCAGTATGGCTTTTCTTTTTGTTTCATATTACATTGTAATTTCTCATTGAATACCTTGGCATACTTAAAAAAATATGTTGTTTGCCCTCCCCTGTTTGACAATTGTAGAGTAGAGCGGAAAACTTTTTTTTTTTAGTTGAAACTCTAAATGACATTAAAATACTGTGTAACAAGTTGTGTACAGTATGTAAATAATATACTTGGTCTACTGTGATAAAGTAGCGAAGTGTAATCTAACCCGATTATTTTTTTTTTGAGGTAACAAATATAAGGTTGTTGTAAATTGATGAATGGACTAAAAAATTGAAAATAAAAATTTTTGGTGCGGCTTTTTCAAAAAGACTGCATAAGTGGCAAATGGTGAAGTATCTTTTTTAGGTACTATGACCCTTCAATTTAAGATAAAAAACTGAAGAAAGTTTTCTGGATAAGTAAAAGAAGCTTTTGAGATGTCAGTATCTTTTAATGCCATATTATAGCATAAATTATGATGTCAGATCTTTAAAAGCAGAACCAAAGAGTGATTGATGAATTATTTGAACATTTCTTGCCTGTTGTTGTGTTATTTTGTAATACATGGTAGAAATTTTGATAAATAAACTCATCATGGGAGCTTAACAACATTGCACAACCCAGTTGGGGTACGGTAGAAGTGTAAATTCCAAATTTGAGGACTTTGAAATTTTGTATATTGGTAGTGGCCAAAAACGTTTTTTTTTTTTTCAAAAATACATAGTGGCAGCCAATTCATTTGACATGGGGTGCCCATTTCCGAACTCGTCCTAGATAATTACATCGTAAGTTGATCCTGAATATTGCTGAGGCTTTCTCGTGTTTCTCAAGTATAATCATGATCATAGACAAAAAAATGGGGAAAAAAGATGCAAATCAACTTAGTACATTCTTGAATACTTTTTACCAGGTGGTAACAATAACTTTAGAAGTATAGATATTTGTCCAACAGTCCTAGAGTTCGTTTTGCCATTAATTTTATTAATTAATTAATTTTATTAATTACATCATTGATTTATATGCTTTCCGAATTTAAATGTCATAGAACATTACCAAGCAACAGCAACAACGGAAACTAGCAGTACAGGAAATGAGGCGACAGAAAAAGGAGTTTAGTTCCGTGCACAAAGAGCGAAATCGAGGTCATCGTGAGGAATACCATCTATCAAGAGAACCATTGCTTGATAATCTAACATCACAGTATGATCTTAACCTATTTCGTGAAGCACAGATGAAAGTATCTGAAGAAATGGTAAGTATTTAAGGATCAATGTTATTTCCCAAGAGTATATAAGAGAGCCTTTAAGCTCAATCTTACCAAAATTCTAGAAAGTCAAAATAGCCTTTTTTTAAATACCAGGATTTATACGCATCCTTGAATTTTTTGAAGGTCTTGGAAAAACAAACATGCATTATCCAATACTAGAAACTCCTTGAATATGCTAATTGTCTTGAATGTCCTGAAAATTTCATATTGAAATTTAGTTAAGATAAAACAACAATTTTCATTAAACTTCAAAGACTCATTTTTATTTGTTTTAAACCATGCATGGCAAGACCATTGATTGAGTGTTCTTGAAATTGAGAAAATTTGACCTGGAATGTCCTTGAATTTTATTTGTTTTAAGGTGTATGAACCTTGAAATACACTCTTCTTGTGTGTTTGAGTTGAAGGGTTGGATTATAATGCATCATCTTTTGGTTGAGTCATTAAAAACATTGGTCCCATGTAAATCATGGATCATGTGCACGTTAAAGAATGCAATGCACTTTTCGGAAATGAGTATGGGTTTCTCTCTCTCACTCTCTGTACTGCAAAATTACCACTAGAAGAATCCCACTGGAAGGAAATCCACCTCAGACATTTGTGTGTTATCCTTAATGTCTTACAACATCAAATAGATCAAAGCAAATAAAAGATATGGCATTATCTGCTCACCAGTGTAAAAAAGATGCATAATTTTTGAATTAATCAGATAGGTGCTTTTAAAACTCATACTTCAAAATAATTGTTTTTGTCAATTTATTTTTCTACCTTTATCATGCTTTTATCTACTAAGTCAACTCTCTTGTTGGCGACATGTTTTGGAATATTTAATTAACTTTTGTTTCCGCAAGGAGCAAGAGAATCAAGGACAGAATTTTGAGGGTAGCATCAATAAGATTGAGTTTGGTAGATTTGAATTGAACACCTGGTACACAAGCCCATACCCTGAGGAATATGCCCGTCTACCGAAGCTGTTCATATGTGAGTTTTGCCTGAAATACATGAAGAGCGCCACCATTCTTCGACGTCATACGGCAAAATGTCTATGGCGTCACCCACCGGGGGATGAGATATACCGCAAAGGTAATATTTCTGTGTTTGAAGTGGATGGCAAGAAAAGCAAGGTAAACACTTGAATCTTTTGATTTCTATAAATTTGTTTAGAAGTTCATAAATACACATTTTATGTATTGTTTTTTTTTTTATTTTCTTGGTTAATTTTTGAAAAACATATATGGTTACTCATATTTTGCATAGACCCAAGTCTCTGAAAAGAAATATTGATAATCAAATAATGTTAACCAATGTTGAATCCATAATTAGCAAGAAATTTATTTAGTTGAAAAATAACATGAATAATGCATACACATAGATAAAGTACTGTACAGTATGGATAACACCATTACAGTTATAATTACATTAAAATCAAAGCCATTTAAGGACAAAAATCTTACCTCCCACATACCAACTTGTTCTTCTGGGTCACATGACATAACCTAATCTAATAAATATAACATTTGCGGTACACCACGTATGTAGTTGTAAACTACATACCTGGTGTACTGCAAACATTATGTTTATTGATATATCACCATGCAAACCTTCAAGCAATATACAACCTAACTTGTTTTTTTTTTTTTAGTATCTTATGCATGGAAAATATTTATACAAACCTATGATTTGCTGGTTGCATGCAATCTAATTTTATAGAAATTGACCTTATCTAATGCTGAAACATGGCAAGATTTATTTACAACAATTGTTTGATACAGGCTGGGGTGCCTAAGCATAACCAGTCAAAATGTACCGTGTGAGTTTCAAGCTCCTAACCTCATGGTATGAAGATCACCCAGCACACGCTGCGTCATAAACGTACCCTAGCAGTCCTACCATAGCATCAATTGTATGGCCGAGCGGTTAAAGCAGGGAAAACTGTGAACCATGCATAAATAACAGCACGGGTTCGAGGCTCGCTCGCACCATGGTTCTGGTGGTGGAACAAGTCTACTCGGATAAGGACTATAAACTGAAGGCTCAGTGTACAAAATGGCTCTTGTTCACTATAAAGAACCCAGTACATCTTTCGAGATGAGTAGGGGGTTACCCCAGTGTACTGGTCCATATACAAGCCCTGCCATAGACAGAAGGATGTGCGCTAATATAGTAGATGCAAAGGCCATGACATGACCCTTAGGGGGGTAGCAAGTAATTAACTGTGCAACATCTAGTCCACTGCGCCTTTGATGATTCGATTTGAATTTGAATTGGCGCAGTATAAATGTCTAAATATTATATTATTTGTCTAAATATTAATACATTATATTTTAACCTAAATCCTATTCTTTGATTTTAGATATACTGCCAGAATCTATGTCTACTTGCTAAGCTGTTTCTAGACCACAAGACATTATACTTTGATGTTGAACCTTTCTTGTTTTATGTAATGACTGAGGCTGATTCTACAGGGTGTCATATTATAGGATATTTCTCCAAGGTATGTTGGAAATTTATTTTCTTGTGCACTTAACTTGTACATAGTTGACTGTATATAGTTTCCCTATGGTTACGTTGATTCCATGATTTTTTAATGGGGTTACCCGGTGTACTAGTCCATACACGACCCCTGTCGTGGACAGAAGGATGTGCGCTAAATAGTAGCTACGAGGACATGTCATGACTCTTAGGGGAGTAGAAAGTCATAGGAATGTGTAACATCTGGTCCACAGCGCCTTGAGTCTCTACTATGTAAGCCGCTATATAAATCAAGTAAATCTAATTACATTAAATTGCATGATTTTTTTTATATAAAAAATGTTTGGTTTAGCATGAAATTTTTGTTTGTAGAAAGTCAGTTTAAGACAGTTGACAGTCAGTTGACTACCATGAACCCCTCAATTTCATATAGCCATTCACATTTGCCAGAAAGTTAGAAACTGATTGTAGCTAACGTTTCTTCAGGCTCAAATTATCTAGCTAGTGCTGCTAACTAGGCAAGCCTAGCTGCATCAACATTATACTGCACCCATCAGTGTGTGATGTTGTTCCTCCCTGTTTTGACCTACCTCTCAAAGTCTAATTCCTAGTTCATTTTAAGTAATATAACGTTTGACTCCGTGTTTAATTAAACTTTCAGTTAAAGTATTGTTCATTGTCATTTTTAGATTCAGGAAAGTTTGTCTACTTCTTTACCAAATTGTGGTTTAAATACAGTCCTCGAATTTTGGCTTTGTAGGGGCAAGGCCATTTCTGGCTTGATTGTAAGGGGTACAACAGGGCACCTGAGGCCATTTTGTTCAAATTGTATCCTTTTGTATTACTGAAACTAAGGGGCACCAAGGCCAAAGTGGCCTTGATGATGGTCAAATTTTGAAGGCATTGAGGCCAAATGAGAGGGCACCGGTGGCAAATGGCCTTGGTGCCTTGGTTAAATTTAAGCCCTGTAAATAGCAGTATCATATGATCCATATTTGGTAACAAAATTATTTTTCCTTTGTCTTTTTAGGAGAAGAATTCATTTTTAAACTACAATGTATCCTGTATATTAACACTACCACACTACATGCGTCAAGGTTTTGGGAAGATGCTAATTGATTTTAGTAAGCAATTTTTAATTTATTTTTTATTTGATGCACCATGATACTGATTTATCACAGTAGCTACATATTTGTGAGGTCTCACCACAAAATGAGTCTCATCATAGGTGAGATCAAGTCAAATTTTTAAGAAAATTAGTTTTAATCAATTATGAGTACTATGGTCTTTATAATTCATTAATATATATTTTTAGGTCTGTCTTCATGCAAGAAAGTGTTCTTCATGCAGATATTCTGAGATATAGTTTTATAATTGTTTATTTGCTGCTTTATGAACGAATTTATCAAAACCATGGAAATTTCAAATGCTCATATCTTTGGATCTACTTATCCAGTGAATGTCATTTAAAGTGTAGAGTATAGCTTATATTCTGCTCTATGGATTTTACTACTATGAGACTCATTTTGTGGTGAGACCTCACATATGGTTTGTCTGTAATTGATATGGAAAGATCATTTGAATCAATTTTAAATATTAAACTTAGAACAGTAAACACTGTCTTCAAAGGAATCAAAGGTTTTGCGTTTACATCTTGGGATTACAGGTTCGTATTTTAATTTGTCTACAAATTGACATTCTAATACTTTAAAAAGTTAAAATAATAAGAATTTTCATTTTTACATAATTGAAATGTCTTGAAATTGGAGGAAAAATGAAATTGTGACATGTCCTATTAGAAGGAATATACCATTCTTGCCCAAAGGTTTTGTTTTTTTGTGTAGGAGACACTTGGTATGTAACCTAAAAGGAAGCTCGTAATTAAGACATGCGGGTCTCTAGTAAAATATTAATGTCCAGTTTGTTAAAAATCCATTTACAAATAAAAAAATAAATATGGATTTTACAATTTTTTTGAAATGTTAAGCGAGTTTCTAAAATCTGGCTTTTTGTGGACTTGACATGGAGTGTTAACATTAATACTTTTCCCCCATAGGTTATTTATTATCTAAAGTAGAAGACAAAATAGGTTCACCAGAGAAGCCACTATCAGACCTGGGTCTACTTAGTTATCGATCCTACTGGAAGAGCGCTGTGCTTAAATATCTACACAACTTCAAAGGAAAAGAAGTCTCAATAAAAGGTATGTCCACTACTGTGGCCTCGCTTGAGTACTGACTCTAGTATAACCTCACACTATTGAAATGAAATCACCTTGTGTTTGGAAATTGGCTGTGTTTTGTTTGCTTTATTATTTGGTATTGCGAGATACAGTAGGTCGGATGTTTTTAAAAAAAAGGAGGGGGGTAGAGAGTTAAAGGTTTAGTTTGGTCCGGGGCATGCTCCACTGGGAAATTGTTGGTCTCTAAATATCTGGAAATAGCCTCATTGGAAGGAAATTTTCATAAGATGTATATTTTATGATAAATTAAAGTTTTTCTATGTCTAATGCTTGTATTATGATATTTTTAGTTTTATAGAAAATGTTATTCATATTGCTGCACTGCACACTTTATTAATTTACTAGAAAAATTGGGAAAATAATTATTAT
>JAOTQE010027600.1:0-10434 GCA_025631205.1 Nesometra sesokonis
GTCGGTGTATAAGACGCACACCGAATTTTGTGACCAAAATTGCGTATTGAAGGTGCGACTTATACACCGAAATATACGGTATATTTTTTTTTTATAATTTCATTAATTTTCTTTTGTTTTTGAACCTTATTTTTATTTTTACATTAAAGACTTATATGGGATGAAATATAACATGATTTGTAAATATTAATGTCTTATAATTATTAATGTATTAATTGCACAGTAAATAAATCAAAATGTAAAATTTCAAATATTTATGGAAAGTAAATTTATTAAGAAATATTAATGGAAAACTAACCTAAATTATATTTTTATAAAACTACAATGGTGTTAAAGATTTAAAAAAAATTATTTGTTTTCATAAAATACAAAGACATTTTAGCTGTAAATTATTTCAAAATGTACAAAAAATACAAATATTTGATGAAAGTAAATTTATAAAGAAATATTAATGGAAAAGTAACCTAAACATTTATATTTTTATAAAACTACAATGGTGTTAAAGATTAAAAAAATGTCTTCATAAAATACAAAGGAATTTTAGCTGTACATTATTTCAAAATGTACAAAAAGTATATAAAAAGTTTAAAATGTTAAACACCATAAAAATTACAAAGGAACAGAAAAAAAGTTTTATGTAACACATTCATATTCCTGTTTAAAACTGGTTTAAAAGTAAGTGGTTAAAATAATCCTAAAGTTCCACCAATCAACTACATTCTATTGGCATGTTCAATGCACATGTTAAAAAATACGTTGTAAATTTTTATCTACTTTTTAAATACCTAGAAAGTGTAGGATTCATAATCAGGATTTTTCTGATGACATAATTTATGTCAAAATATTGAATCCTGTCACGATGGCATGTATCTCATTGCTTGGAGTATGCATTATCCTTTCTTACTTGAAGTGGATTAGTGGACAATTCGGATATTGAATCCTGTCATGATGGCATGTATCTCATTGCTTGGAGTATGCATTATACCTTCTTACTTAAAGTTAATTAGTGGACATTTCGGATATTGAATCCTGTCATGATGGCGTGTATCTCATTGCTTGGAGTATGCATTATACTTTCTTACTTAAAGTTGATTAGTGGACCTTTCGTATACTGTATATAGGGAATGAGTTTAAAATGAAAACAAAATTGTTTATGCCCTTTATAGCAAACCTATTCAATTATAAAAAGTTAACTTTGTAATTGAATACCTGACATCATGACCTATTTCTAAAGGTCGTTATTGTAACGACCGAAAAATAAATGACATAATTTGTTGCAAGCATCATTGTGCTTCAATGTAGCCATGGGCCTTTAATGTAATATGTAATGTACTATGGAGCCAGATGTCGGTTGCATAGAAAACCAATCACAACCCATGGCCAAAAAAGCTAAGGTCCATAAAAAAATTATTAGTGTTATCACTCTATCAGTGCATAAATATGGAGGGTTTTTGTAAACTGACCCACCAATTTTTTTTCTGTCTAAAATTCGCAAACTTTATGGCATATAAAAATAATTCTTTTTAAAAATTTCAATGAATAAAACATAAAGTCTACCCTTTGAAAAAAATAACATCCTTTGACTAGGTAGATCTCCCATGTTAAATTACTAGGGAGATCTACCTAGAACCAAAGAGAACTACCTAGTAAGGTAGTACATAATCACCCTGTCTGTTGATGTTATTAATGCATTAAGGGTTTATTCTAAATAATGGCTATATTTTCCTATGTATACTTGTATCCCTTGATCCCTTTATCTACCTTATTACTACCATTATCTACCATGTTAACAGAGTTATTTTTTTCAAAGCCTAGGTCTAGATCTATTTAAAGTTTTAAATTAGTAAATCGACATCCACATGATCATACTGTATCGATTGTCTATTTAATTTTAAGTAAAATGGAGTTTTCTTTTCATTTATAGGATGCCAAACACTTGTTTACAATTTCATACAACATAAGATTTTCAAAAGGATGAATCAAATACTAATATTGCCGATATGTTAACAATTAGCGCGCCAAAGGTTCAAGCATGATGCTAAACCAATTATTCATTTCTGTTTCTGAACACCATCTATCATGTATCAAATCATTAAGAATCAGGTTGTTATCCGATTCTACCGTCCTTATTCTTGGTTGAGGGCAGTATTAATGGCAGTTTATGGTAGTATCAATATTAACATGTATCATCAGTAAGTTTTTTTTAAACCTGCTATGAAAGCAATATATTCTTTGGCCTTGTTTCTGCAGTTTTTAGATTATCTGATAAAATATCATCCAATCAAATCAATTAAAAAAAAGAGCTGCGCAAACTCACTGCAAACCATAATGCATTGTGACGGGTCTACTAACTTCTGGTGATTTTCTGGTGATTTTCTCTTGCGTGGCACCCTAGAAACCAGGAGGTAGCACCGCAGTGAAATTCTTGCAAAAACAAGATTAAGGTTGACTCCGTGTCAAAGGTAAAAAATTATTGGATAATTATCAGAATATTTTCGGATAATTTTATTCTTCCAAAAACATGGCCTTTGAGGCAGTCTGCTGAGCAAAATTCTTCACATCTCAACTAATCAGCATCATGGGCGGCGGAAGAGGGGGATGGGGACGCATCCCCCAGTGACAACTAAGGGGGGGGGGGAGGGGAGGGGGAGACAGTCAGTCAATCCTCCCTAAAATGCCACTCAAACTACAAAATTCACGACTCACAATTAAAAAACAGCATGTAAATATGGCAAATATGATTGTGGCCTCAAAAACCACCTTCAGGAACCAGGGAAGTACAAATTTTTTAGGTTTTTTTTTGTTCATCAAATTTTAACCGGGCTTGGGTAGCAGAATTGAACCTCGTCCAACACTAATTCAAAAACGTTTCGCCGCCCCTGATTAGTATTGTGGAGCTTATTAGATTATCAAGTTTAAAAGTTATTTACCATGCCCTGGATTGTCAATCTCGTCCTAGAAATTCTCTTACAGTAATTCAAAAACAATTTAATGAACCTCGGCAAATTACTAAATGACTAATGATAATATTTTCATCTTAGATTCATATTAAACTTTATAGGAAATTTTCTAAATGATCAAAATGAGACAACGTTACTGGATCTGGGAAATAGCATTCCTACTCCACGACAAGACATCCATTGATAAAGTACTGATGAAGAAAGTCTTATCTAATGATGAGAAGAGAGTGGCCTCAAGAAAAGTCTAAACTTCGACTTGAGTAAATACACAGATAGTTAATAAAAGTTATGTATAAATAAAATTAATTATTATTTATTGTTAATTGTACTTTAAACTGTAAACTTAAGAAATACGCCAAGTAACTTACAATTATATTAAAATAAAAATCCAACTCATCTTTGAATAAAAGTACGAAATTCTTCTCAAAATTTTATATAGGTAAGTCACTATAACTGAACGATGGGATTTTTTATTTTATTTAAATGCCACCAAACCAAACAATCTCACATTTACAAAGAAAACTATAAACTGTATTTAGGACTTGATTTGTTAGTAAAATAGAAAGAAAAGAAAATAAGGAATGGCAATCCACAATGTAAGTGAAAAATAATTATAAAAAATAAACAAATAAATGAGATTTTTAGCATTCCATCACCAGAAGACAAGACACTGCCCGTCATGTTTTTAACTTCTATCATTTTGAAATTAAATTTTTTTTTTAACTTTTAATTATTATTTTATTAATTATTTTTATTATTATTATTTTTATTATTATTATTATTGTTATTGTTATTATTATCATTTTATTTAATTTAATTTTCATGAATATAGAACATGGTGACACATGATAAAGGAACTTGAGAGACAAGCAACATTACACCGTGGATTGTCAAAGTGCATGACACTATCACAATCTCTCAACAATGATGAGTTTTTAATCCAAAATCAAGTTAAAGGTAATTGTGCTAAGAAAGCTGGATAAAGCCATCCACATTGATTTTTACTACAGAAAAATTACAAATATGTGAGGTCTCACCACAAAATGAGTCTCATGGTAAGAAAATCCAAAAAATTGAGTTACTGGTACAATCTACTAGAGCATAATATAAGCTGTAATCTATACTCAAAAAATGACATTCATTGGATAAGTAGATCGATCCAACGATATAAGCATTTGAAATTTTTTTATTTTTGATAAAATCGCCTATGAAGTAATCTAATAAAAACAAACAATTAAAAAACTGTAAATCTGCATGAAGGACCTTTCCTACATGAAAACTGACCTAAAAAGTATATTACAATGATATCTACGTACCATAAAACTCAAAATGGATTAAAACTAAATTTGCCAAAAAATTAGACCTATTGGTGATTATCTTAATTTGATCTCACCTACGATGCGACTCATTTTGTGTAGAGACCTCACATATTAGCTAATACAAGATAGATGTCGCATTCTATTTTGATTTTTTTTAGGGAATAGTAGTTTCTACAATTGAACTAAATTCTAATTACTAAAGGCCAATGATAATTTTGTTTTCTCACATTTTTTTCTGAATTTTAATGCAAAGATCAGGGGCATATCCAGGATTTGTGGAAGGGGGTGCTCAAAACCAGATCAGATTTTGACAAGCTATTGGTGGCGGTACAATTGATTCATGCTTCTTTTCTTCTGACATTGTACTTTCTTTTCCTCTGACAGGGGGTGCTCGAGGACCCTATTTTCATAGACTACTTATAGGCCTATGTTAATTTTATGTTTTCTACCTTCCACTCTTAAGCATCCCCTCTGGATACGCCACTGAAAGATGTGTACAGTACGCAAAATTGGATGGATAATCTTAAAATTACAGTCCAAAATACAACCTGCGCCAAGTTTTGTTGCAAACATTTAAGTGACTTAGGATCCTTTGTTGACACAATTTTGGTTAACATGCTGTGTATGATTTTGTGTTTGGCAATCTACATGTAAAAAATTTAAATTATTTCTTTATTTTTTTTTCTTATTTTTTTTATTTGTCCATATTCAGTAACACAACAACTTCCTCTAAAGTTTCCCTCAATAATCGTAATTGTTTTTTAAAATTAGGTCAATTTTTTTTTTAAATTTATTACAATTCTGGGTTGATAAATGATTTATGAATAAAATTTGGTTCTTTCCGTCTTTGTATAGTTTAGCTTCGGGGAAAAGAATTGCTTCCAACATGATTTCTCGGCAAATTTATAAGTTGTAATGATAGAAAATGATCATTTCGTCTGTAAATTATGACTTTTGTCACCAATTTATTATTGCAAAATGATTTCTTTGAATGTAGCCTAACAAACATCAAGTCTATTGATTAAAAGAACAATTTCAAAGTCTTGGAAGAAATTCAACAATGATCAATTTTGTTGGATGTTTATTGATTAAACATATGTTTTCTGAATACAAATCTTTCCGATGAATATTTAATTTAATTTAAACAAATTCTGTCCCATTTTTTTTTATAATTAATCAGTCTGTTTATTTATATTACGAGCTACAGATGATAAAAAATATGACATTTAATGTTTTCTGCATACAAATATTTAAATCTAAATTGCCTAAACAAATATTTGGCCTATTTTTCTGTTATTGATACTAATGAAAAGCAGAAAAAAATATGGTACATAATGTATATTGCATACTAATATCTTATGTTTAATTTGCCTACATAAATAATTGACCCATAAAAAATGATGTAGCAATTAAAATTAATAAATCGCTAGAAAATAAAATGGCAGGTCCGTAGCCAGGGGGGTTCCTGGGGGTTCGTAACCCCTACCCTACCAATATTGAACACTTTTTCTTATTTTTGCATCTTTAGTCGGTATTACTGCACTTATACTATTCTAAAATCACCATTCATATCAGTTACATTATAACTAATATGCCAAATACACACTATTAGAGTGCAGATAGGCTCCGTCCCCCGGCCCACACAGGGACATTTCCCTTTGAACCCACCGGGGCCCTAAGGCAAACCCCCTTTAGGAGTACCTGGTTACAGGCCTGAATGGAATGTTTCAAATAAAGTTAACCATGACGAATTTTAAAGATCCATTGGAACTAAGCTCGGAAAATTTTAGATAAGTTCAGATAAACTTTTTTATTTGTCCAAATATTAAAACATGTTGAAAATTCATTGGAGTAAACCTGTACATAAAAAAATAATCTTTTACTAAAAATGAATTAAATTTATAGGGAAGTTATTATGATTGAAGTTAAACTTCCCAGAGGTAAAGAAAAAAAAATCTAGTGGATGCAAACAATAAGCAGGACTTGAATTAAACTAAACAAGAGCGACTGATAACCAGGTCCGCACTTTCACTGTGATTTTAAGGTTGAAAAACCATCTTTCATTAATCACTCTACAACAAGGCAGTGGAAGTGAAAAGTTGATAAAAACTCATTTGCAGCACAGTAGTGTTATTGGTTCCTTAAGGTCATAAGTGATTTTTGTGATCAGTTTTACTGTAAGTAATCTGAAGGTCTGGTGATGACTGTATTTTTTTGTGTACCATAAGGGCATTGCTGACGGCATATAATTCATAGTCTCCCATGAGAGGAGAGCTGACCTATGTTAATTGAGAAATGTATGGGTTTTGGTCATAATAGGATAATAAAGTTAATGTTATGTGTGAATGGTAGTTTTTATAGGGTTAACCCTGGTAACTGCCTAGATCTACCTTTTCACTGCCATTATCTACCATCTTAACCCTAGTTGGAGGGTGTTATTTTTTTCAAAGGGGAGGTCTAATATAGGTGTACAAAATTTCATGCACATTTTTTTTTAAAACTATTAAAGCTGGATGCTTTTAGTGTTATGGTCGCAAGAACAGTAGTAAGGTTCTAATCTAAGATCCGCTTCACACAAACCTAACAATAATACTGCAGAAACATGAGAATTGAGGAAGTTGTCCACTGATAGAATCTGAGCATTGAGGTGTAAACACTAATGGTATGTTCAGAGAACGATTAAGCGGAGTGCGACATATACGGCCTACAATTATTGTGTCTGAACTAGTATGCGATTAGCGCAAGTCACTAATCCAGAGTGTAACTTGTGCTTTCTGCAAACCCTAGATTAGTGTAAGCTATCAACACTTGCATGATTTTGACCCTGTGTTATGCATTTGACTAATAAAATTTGCAATTTGTCTGTTTGATTTGGTGTAAAAGTTTTAATTGTTTTTGAATACACTAATTTCTATTCTAAAGTTCCTATACCTTCATATTAATTTTAAAAAACGGATGTTCAAAAATAAATTTCAAAATTAATGTTTAAAATCTTTTGGTTAGTTTTCAAATGACAGTACATCTTTAAGCAGAGTTTAATTTCGCTTAACAAATTCTGTCCCATTTTTTTATAATTAATATGTCTATGGATATTATAAATTCATGATAAAAAAAATATGATATTTAGACTTCTATGAATACAAATTTTAAGTTTAATTTGCCCGGACGACATCTGCTCTGTTTTTCTTTCATATAGGTTCAATTCAAATATTGATATTAATAAATTATTGATTTAATGTTCTTTGCATACAAATCAAAGATGAGTTAAATTTTGCTATTCCGCCCCATTTTTTAAAAATGTCTCAGATATATTAATGAATTTTTGATGGTAAAAGTATGAGATTAATGTGAATACAAATCGAAATTTGAGTTTAATTATGCTTAACAGATTCTGTCCTCATTTAAAAAAAATATGTCTATTTCTATAATGAATTATAGATGCTAAAAATGATGGTATTTATTACTACTGTGCATACAAATATTAGATTGATACTGTATATAATTTCTGCCCCAATTTTTAAATTGCGTATGTCCGTTGACATTAACAATTTATGGATGTTAGAAAATATTATTGATCAAAACAATGTTTACTGAATACAAATACCTCAAATTAAAATTTAATTTGATGAAATAAACTCTGCCCCATTTTATTTATCGATATTAAGAATTAATTATGACTAAAAAAATATGATTGATCTGGTTTGAGCTATGCGTCTTTGTCCCAGATATTTCAATAAGTTTCACTTTTGTACTTAAGACAAGATTTACACATAAATATCCATCAAATAGATTCTCGTTACTCAGTTCATGATGTTGAAAAACAATAGAAAATAATTTGTGAGGGGTTTTTGCGAGCGTTTTATTACTCGTCGTAAAAGTAGGTAAGCGGGTTAATAGGGGTGCGCGGAGATGTATGCGTTATTAGGAGTAATAAGGAAAGCCAACCGATTGAATCGAAACATAACATAAGAATTAAATCAATCGACTTTGGTTTGATTTTGTCGTCGTTTGCGTCGGTCTATTGAGATAAGCTTTGCCTCTGGGTAGCCGCGTGTGGATGCATTACTACTCGGTATGTCTCTGCCTCGAGGGATCATGTTTTATCTCCTTGTTGGCTCATGCTACTTAAAAATCGAAGCCAAGCGATGGTAATTTATTTAGTAAAAATGATTAAGTCAATTAGCACGATTTTGCCGCTGTTTCTAAGTTTATCAAACGTTCCCTAATTTGTCTACACATTAACCTTTTTATCCCATAGAAGTATTTAACCTATATTTCTTAGATTTATATCCTTTGAAAAAATAACTCTGTTAACATGGTAGATAATGGTAGAATCCCTTGATATGGTAGTTTTTATAGGGTTAACCCTGTTAACTACCTTTATTTACCTTGTTACTACCAATATCTACCATGTTAATAGAGTTATTTTTTTCAAAGGGCTACAAGTACATAGGAAAATACAGTCAGTTATAGACCTTTATACAAATTATAATTGAAATCATAAAAAAACAATTAATTGTTCACCTTAAGGTATTCATAAAATCAACAAATATACTACCTATATGGTAGTTTTTATAGGGTTAAAACCCTGTTAACTACCTTTATCTACCTTGTCACTACAATTATCTACCATGTAAACAGAGTTATTTTTTTCAAAGGATATAAGCTGTAATGTACACTGACATTCATTAGGTAAGTAGATCTTAAAGAAATGAACATTTGAAGTTTTCATGTATGGAAACAGAAAGAAATCACTAAAAAAGCAGTTTAAAAATAAACAATTAAAAGACTATAAATCTCAGTCTTCATGAAAGACAATTTAATTCATGAAAACTGACCTAACTATTTATAATGAAATATAAGTACCATAGTACTTATAATTGATTAAAACTAAATTTCTCAAAAATTTGACTTTAGACCTATTTTGGTGATTATCTCAATTTGATCGGGACTCATTTTGGGGTGAAACCTAATATTTGTGCTTCAATTAAAAATTAGAAATTTCAATTTGTAGTAAACTTCATCAAGTTACAATGAATATCATAAAGAACAAAATCAAAACATCTTAAAACAATAACGACCCTTTGAAAAAAATAACACGCTTTGACTAGGTAGATCTACCATGTTAAATTACTAGGGAGATCTACCTAGCAACACAGAGAACTACCTAGTAAGGTAGTATATAATTACCCTGTCTGTTGATGTTATTAATGCATTAAGGGTTTATTCTAAATAATGGCTATATTTTCTTATGTATTTGTAGAGTATTGCTGACCATATCCTTGGTAGTATCCCTTGATATGGTAGTTTTTATAGGGTTAACCCTGTTAACTACATTTATCTACCTTGTTACTACCATTATCAACCATGTTATTTTTTTCGAAGGGAATGTAGGTTGCTAAATGAGATACTATTTTGTTTTCTATTAATAAACATTGGCATAATAGCTATAGCTAATTGATATTAAACCAGACGCTAATAATATTTTACAATTTCAATCGGAATATTATCGAGATGGACGCAAAGATTTACATAGCTGACATTTTCATTTTGTCACAATTTGAAAAACAAATGTCACACTCGTTAACAAATTCTGCTTGATGATGTTTTTAACAGATGTGTTGATGATTTATAATTGTAAATTGTTTTTCGTTAATAATAGAGTTTTTGTTATAACTGTTAAAAACAATTACATGCACCTAAGGTGGTGCTGTTGCATTGTCGTGATACATATTTTGGACATTTTATCATCTTTGCTTTTGTACTTGAAAAAAATTGTTGTCAATACATAAAATTAAACTAAAATTAATTTTGGTCTGTCAGTCTTTATTAGACTTTGATCTGTTTCTGTCACTGTCAGATATCTTTTAATTTTGGTTAGTGGATCATTTTTAGTTTATTTTTAATTTTGATTGATTGGTTGTTTTTAATTTTGGTTGGTTCGTTGTTTTAATTTTGGTTGGTCATTTTAATTTTGTTTGGTTGGTCATTTTTAATTTTGTTTGGTTGGTCATTTTTAATTTTGTTTGATTGGTCATTTTTAATTTTGTTTGATTGGTCATTTTTAATTTTGTTTGATTGGTCATTTTTAATTTTGTTTGGTTGGTCATTTTTAATTTTGTTTGGTTGGTCATTTTTAATTTTGTTTGGTTGGT
>JAOTQE010027611.1:0-10433 GCA_025631205.1 Nesometra sesokonis
GGGGCGCACTTTACCAGGTCCGGGTGGGCGTAGTTTCCCGTTTTATTTTTGTGAGCAAAAAAAAGGCTATTTCCCTATTTTAGTGCTCTTTGGTACCGTATTTTGGCCCGTATTCCGGGTTTTTTTATGGTAAATTTTGGACCTGGCGCACCTAATATATGGGATGGGGGGGGGGCACAACTACGTTTTTAAGATAATAGGGGGAGTGCATGCCAGTTAATAGAGGTTCTACTTACTTGAAAATGGTCATAGTTGAGTAGGTATCAGCCTGGACAAATGCTTCATCAACAAACACTTGCTTGTAGCATGAGAATGGGTACCGTGAACTCAGATTCTCCTCGAAAAATTCAAAAACCTAAAAACAAACCATATTGGTAGATGCTGTGATAAAATGAATTTGTTATATGCCAGGTAATTTTGAAATATTCGTTGAAATACTGTAGGTTATCATAGTTAATTGAAAATGGGAATTTGATTGTATTGTAATGTATATATCTTTAAATTTTATAATTAAAAACATTACGGTTTTGTTTATTTACAATAAACATGTTTTTTAAGTACAACTTGTAAGGGCTGTTTTTATTTAATCAATGGAGAAATAGGCAATTTCTCTTAACTTATATTGTACTGGTTCAGTGTGATACACCAAGGGTAGCCAATTACTGATCATTACCTATGTAATTTAAAACTCTTTTAAAATTAAACATCAAACAATAATACTAGATGAATAAAAAAAACAAATAGACAAATATGTTAGATATTGGTACAAAATGAGTCTCATTGTTGGAAAAATAAAACATGGTTATTGGTACATACCAATTGAGCACGATTTAACCATATTTTCAATTTTAAAAGAGATTCATAAAAAAATAATACAATATAAGCAATTGAAGTTTTAATGTATGGAAACATGTTTTGGAGAAAATTGCTCCCAAAATAATCTAAAAACAAACAATTAAAAACCTATCAATCTCAGAAAATCTGCATAAAAGACACTTTTCTGCATCAAAACCAAACTTAAAGTTCATTATAATGAAATGCATACCCATATTACCCAAAAGTATAGAACTATTTCTCAAAAATATGACAGTAGACCTATTTTGGTGACTATATCAATTTGATCTCACATATGATGTATCACATTTTGTACCTCAAACATATCTAAGAAAGTATAATGCATACTCCAAGCAATGAGATACACGCCATCGTGACAAGATTCAATATTTCGACATAAATTATGTCATCATCATTCCTGATGATGCTTGGAGTATGCATTATACTTTCTTACTTGAAGTTGATTAGTGGACCTTTCGGATTTTCAAACATATCTATTATATAATACTCACATTTGAGACTTATTTTGTTGCCGATCTCAATTTGATATCATGTGTGGTGGTGAGATGTCACATATATCGAGTGGCACCCCCAAAAAAATCGTCACTAAATTCAAACCTCTCTTACTCTCATATGTAATAAAATAGCTTCTTGAAAATTTTCACACATACAGAGATGGATATTGTCTATTAATGAGCAAAGATCAAAGGTCTTTAATATGTTCACACAGTCTTGTCACAATTATAATGTAAAAAACCTATGTCAAAAATTGATGTACCAGCATGAAAGATTGTTTAACTTTCCTTAGAGGGCTAATAATCACTCCAATAATACTCGATGTGTCCTCCATCCCACACATAAACTGTGCAAAAAAAAACTTTTTCCATGAAGAAATACAGTTCAAGACAAAGACCTGATGAACATATTGCCAAACTTTAAACCTTATACTTTTCAAAACTCCAGAGCTAGTGAAGTTTGAAATAAGAGACTATTTTTTTGGGCCACCCAATATAAAAAATGTATACTGACCTCATGAATAAAATCTGTTGAATGCTCAAGTACTGGCTTCAGCTGAGGTAGGCAGAAGTGGGTCACCTCTGGCATGTATGGATCAACAAGGATTTCAAATGGCCTGCAAAATAAAAAGGAATTAAAAATTATACTGCATGTTTTGTACACTAGTATCACAGAAAATCTTCAAACCCCATCACCATTCTGACCATCTGTGACCATTCTGACTATCTGTAACCACTCTGATCCTATGTTTTGTCCTTTTTTTCCAAGATAATTCAGTTTAACATGTTGACTGACACTCACATTTTTAAATCAACTACGTGCATTAGACCAAAATCACCTTGGTAACTAAAAAGGTTAAAATTTACCCTCCAAACAATAGAGTACAATTATTGTTTACATCTCTTGGCTATTTACCATATAAGTACAGTAAGTATCAGAGTTTGCAATCTCCCCAACCATAGTTATATTTGTATTCAAATTAAACATATAAAAACATGCACTTAAGTACATACCCCACAGCAACTGCTATATTAGGTGCTGCAGTTGGTATTGTTAAAATATAGTGAAATGTTTTCTTGCGCATATCTGGCGTATACACCGTTTCATAAAGATCACCGCATGATACCGCCACCATGGATGCATCGACAGTGAACTCGAGTTTCCAGGTACAAGGTTCTGAGTAAGAGTCGATGCATGGGAACCACAACCTTGATGAATGCTCATATGCATAGGTGAACAGGTGTGCTCCACGCTAAAGTAATACAAAAATAAAAACATATTTCTTAGTTAAAACTTTAGTTTCAATGGTTGTTAGCTAAAAAGGAGATAAGGAAAAATTTATAAATACTATTATATACTGGATTGATTTATCCTTGTTCACTGATTGGTTAAAAGCATGTCACGTGATCAAACATAATCCAACCACCAAAGCACATTTCATTATATTTTAACAATACCAACTGCAGCACCTAATATAGCAGTTGCTGTGGGATATGTACTTAAGTGCATGTTTTTATGTTTTTAATTTGAATACAATCCGTAAATAGTAAGACTCAAAACGCTGTTTCAAATTTTTTGAAGAACAATCGACAGGAAAACAGGCTTCAGAAATAAACAATGAAATCTCTATGGACAAGAATGTATGAATCCAGTATATAAAACAAATATATACGAAGATGAAAGGCTCTGGATTAAAACTATGGGTCCCTCAGTAACTGCAAAAGTATTAATTGCTTCAGGGCTGAGCCCCTCAGCAAATAGTACTTTTGCAATCACTTTGGGACCCATAGTTTTAACCAGAGCCTTTCATCTTAGTATATATTTGTTTTGTTTTATATTATTTTTCATTTGATTTATTCGGTGTTGTGAGACACCAAGGATAATCCAAAGAAATCCAAAGTAGACTTATATCCAGTGAGGTCCTATTGGTGGAGATTGGGCAGTACACTGTGAGACAATCCCCTTTTCAAATAAGTGTATTGCAATCTTAAACACAGGCATGAGCCATGTTGCACACAGGACCAATAGACTTAAGGTCTGATCCAAAAGACAGTGAGTTACTTGCCTAGCAGCAAAGCTGTCAGTCTGAGGAAGATGTCCATCAAGGCAGGTTGAAACTGTCAGTTAGGTCAGTTAACATTTTTGGTTTGTCAAAATTGAAATTTTTATTATTACTATTACAATAATAACCAATATACTTGATGGTTTTCAGTTGTGAATTTGATCAAGGCACACTGATCTAAAGAAACTGCACATGTGGTGTAGCACAAAGTATAATTATTGACACTTAAACATTAAAGGGATATTATCTTCACTTACCTCATCCATGGTCCCATCAGTTTCTGGCACAACAAAGTGAAGCCCACCTTGAGGCCTCTCCAAAGAGAATTCAATGCTGACTCTCAAGGGCTTTTGCTCTAAAAAACAAACCAATAAATTATTGTTAAAGTGCCAAACTTAATTTTATTCAGATTCTATTTTTACTTGTGCATTGCCATCTTCAGGGCGGATTTAAGGAGGGGGAACAGGCCAGCCACCCCCCCCCCTCCCAGAAAGTAAACTATATCAATATCATAAACATTGTCTATAAAGGAAAAAATTTTTAGCAAGAATTGATCCCTTAGCCCCTGAGGCAATTTCTGGACATCTAAAGACCAAAAATCCCCTGCCCCCTAAAACTTTGACTCTCTACCGACCCCCTCCCTTCCAGCCCACCACCACTTTCCAAAAGTTTGCATCCGCCCCTGATCTTTATGTGTTAATTGTTTACTGCTTGGTCAGAGGAGTAGTCCTAGCCAAGACAAGTTTAGCCATTTTCGAAATATCTTTGTGCTGCTTAGTATATTGAGGCAAATCAAATGGTAGTAAACAACAATGGTACATGGCAAAATACAGTGTTAGAACAGAAGAAAATAAAGTTGCCATTTTAATATTATGTCAGGTGTTATAATCAGGAGCGGATGCAGGCTTTTGAAAACAGCGGGTTCATGTGTTGTATAACGAATATGTCCCTGGAGGCATTTTGTAACAATTAATAGCCTAGCGCTAATTATTAGGGGTGGTAGGCAGCCTCTTTATGGTGGTTGGAAAATGGTGAGGTGCTGGAAGGGGCCGTCTGGTGCCAATCACTGTGGTGAGAACCCTAAACTGGATAAAATCAAGTAAAAAGAAAGGATTACAAAACCTGATAAAAGATGGGATGCACTGTGAGGTATTTTGATTGTCAACTCTCCATTGTTCTTGTCTGTGTCTACTGAACTGACCGCATCATAGTGACAACCAGAGAAAAAATTCAAATTACGTCTAAATAAATGAAAAGATATTGCCTTTTATAAGAAAATCATTTGTATTAAAAAGTCCATCAGGGGTGTAATTATGCGTAGTAGATATACGAGTGTCTTCCATCAAATGCAAAGTTCATTCTAAGGCCCTCCACCATAATTTTTAACACCCATCACTTGAAATACTATATTAACATTTGAGGCAAGGCATGGCAAAACAACAAAGTTGTTGCACAGAAAGTTATTGAGAAATAAGCAAATAAACAACAGGAAATATAAACAAACACAAAGATTTTTGTCTATTTTGTTACATAATTTTGGCTATAGATGTCAGATTGTGATAATTGACTCCTCATTTTGAAGCTTATAATAAGTGTAATGTGGTTGCAATATCAACTCCATTTTCCAATTTTGTGAGAATCTGGTGGTTTTGGCATGCCTTGGCCCATTTGATTTTATTCAAAAAAATATTTTTTTTATTTAATAAGTATAACAAAATAAATTTTAGTTAATCTTTTGAGATTTTTTGTTTCATTTATCAAAATATAACAAACATGAAAGTGTAGAGATGCAGCTAACACAGTGGTTGAGTTGCTCATGCTTGAGATGTTTGTTTTATGGCTGTGCATATATATAAGGGATTCAGTAAATCTTATTCCCAGTTTCTGTAGCATGAAGTGGATGAGATTGTGATACCCTGCCTAGGTAGGACGGTGGTTCATCACAAGTTACTTCTCAGCAAATTTCTGGTACCCATTATACAGAGCATACAGAAGCAATGACAATAAAGGTGCCTGGCCCAAGCACACCATTAAAGCCGAGCACTCACTGGGTCGTGCGACGGTCATACGATGGTCGCATGACTAAACTGTTGCTGCCTGTGTGTGTGGTTTTCAAACGCGATGACAGTCTTCTACTTATCAGCCGACGGTTTTTTTTTTAGTGATTTCCCTGTTGAATCACTAAAAAAACCGTCGGCCGACAATTAGAAGACTGTCATCATGTCTGGCAACCACACACAGGCAGCGACGGTTTACAGTGAGTGCCCGGCTTTTACTGACAATTGTGAGTCTCGATGACATTCTGATTGAGATTCTAAACCACAACTAAATGTACCAACTGCTTCCAAAGTGGAAGGGATTGCCATCTATTAATTATGGCTGTGATGATTTGCTATTTGCCTAAATTAACTGTAAACAAAATTTCAACATACTGTCTTGAGTCCGACTGGCAAATTTCCAATGTTGGATCATTGTACATAAACGATGCTTCCCAGTAATCATTAATACAAACTCTATAAACTCCTGTTGATATGTAGTTAAGGATTCACATTTTATAGTTGTAACCAATACCATAAAACTTCTAATAATAACTCTGGGTTACATTATAAGTTTATTAATAGATTAGTTCCCATGCATGGACTCCCACCCAGAACCTTGTAACTGGAAACTCGAATTCACCATCAACGTGTCTATGATGGCAGTATAGTGTGAGGATCTTTGCTTAAGGAATGTTATTAATGACCAATTAAATAAATAGTGTATCTCTCTCTGTCTTTTTTTTTCTACTGTTGTTATTTTATAATTCATAATTATATACGTATTTGTATTATTATTTATTATTATTTATATATAGGGTCATCTCGTGACAAGTTCGCACTTCTAGAGATGACCCCGACTTAACTTACTGTTTTGTAAATGGAAATAAAATTTCAGCAATGCTTCTTTACATAGGTTAATGATGATTAGTTGAACGCAACTTGGCGTTACTGCTAGCAACAAAGGAGGCCACCTATTGTTGTGGTGTAACAGTTTAATACTCTATAGTTACCACAATTGGCGCTAAGGTACCCACTACTACTCATTGGAGAGAAGTAACTTAAACAAAGTGTCTTGCCCAAGAATACAAACAAGTGTCCACTACGAGCTTTTCAAAAGGATACGACATTGTTTGCTGTTAATTTTTATCTTATTCAAACCAGGTTTCAGGGGAACAACATGCAACTCTGTGTATCCCTGAAACAAAAAAAAATCAATTTATATTATATTCTGATGAAAGTTTGAATTATTAATGCTGTATATAGATACCATTTTGTGGAAATAAATAAGAATAAATACCATCCAATCTGTTTTAAAAAAGCATATGTGGCAGAGGCAAGCCATTAAGGCATAAGTCACAAAGCTAGTTTTCCACAATAGGCAGAAACAAGAAAATGTTCACATTTTTCAATATTTTGTTTATCTCAAAAACATACAGTTTAAACATTCAAATTTCATACTATATTAACAATTTTCTGATATATGATCAGAAAATGTTCAAAAAATGTAATTTAAAATTATCCTGCTTAGTCAATGTATTTTGATAAGCAATCAAATGGAGTTTTCTCAAAACTTACATTTTAAATGTTCAAATTTTTATTGTTCATAACTCTGCAAGAAAACATCGTATGAAACTGATATTTTTGCATGTTATAGATAATAATGTGTGATTTCATAATTCATAAATAACTCAATTTTCAATTTTTCGACTTATGCCTCATTTGGCTGCCACATTATAAAACCTAGACTGGATGGAATTTATTCTTGATTTCCACAAAATGCTATTATACACAGCATTGTGTGGAAATCAAGAATAAATTCCATCTATTGTTTTAATTAAAGCATATTTTTAAAAAAGCATATATAGATATATACAGAAATGCTTTAAAAACAACACAAGTTTGACATAATGAGTTTACAATATTCAGTTTCTTGATATTTTGACCACTATACTTCGATTGAGAAGTTGAGAGACTCCAGGGCTCGAAGAATTGGTTGCCCAACGGCCAAGGCAACCAAAGATTTACATCAGGCAACCAATCAATTATTAGGTGTCCTAATGGGCAACCAGGTGTTGGCTCATGCTAACCAATCATTAAGTCAAAATATCCTTGGGGCTTTAGAAAAAGCCTCTTAGAGGCCTAGCGAAAAAGATAAAACACCTGGCTTAGCAATATTACTTAGTCAATTACTGTACAACTAATTTTTTTATAAATTGGAAGGAAATTAAATAGCTGTGAGGGCAACCAAGTTTTTAACCTTGGTTACCTGAAGGGAAACCAAATACAGTATTTAAAAATTCTGCGAGGTCTGGACTCAATAGTTCTTTCAGAACTACACATGGTGCTGGTGTATATTGATATTTCACCATGAAACTTTCAAACAGTATACAACTGATAATTAATAACCATAAAATTAAAATAACTGTATTAGTAATTTTGAAAATATGCACTTACTATAATTGATTTCCTTTGAAAGTTAAACCCAGTGATACAGAGAATCTGGTGGCTCGTGTACATGAAATAAAAAAAAAAAAAATTATTAACCATTTTACTGCGAAAATGCCTGGTAGTACAGAGTATAAACATATAGTTGTTGAGTGAGTATATATCCAGTACTGTATTACTGTACTGGCAGGTCGATGAAAAATAATTATAAAAATGTTCAGTTACACTGCACTCACCCTCTATAATTTTGAAGATATTTGACTTTGTTAAAAAATATTCCAGTATATTCCAGCTCAGAGGCACCCTGTAAATTTTAACAATAAACTTTAAGTATGTCCTGCCATATTTGGGCTGTATTTCAGGCTGCCGACAATTTGTTTATTACTTTGAAGAGTGATAAAAATAATTCAAATATCTGCTATTGTTTTTATTAATTTTATGTATCTGCATGATCATTATTCAATGTAACAGCATACCATGAACATAATAAGGAACTAATTTCATGTCAGAATTGGGTACAACAAATTCTATCTAAAATATAATGTTAACCACTTGTAAAAACAAGTAAATTGAATAAGCGCTATGGACAATAATGTTTAATTTGAAAGTGGTTAGGAAAAACTGGGTTTCACCAACAAAAGAACAATAGGCGTCAGACTACACATTATTTATGAATAACCTGCATAACATACTAGTATTAGGAATACTGTTGGTTGGGTAATTGACATACCTATTAAAATGGGACACTTATTCGTGAGGGACGGGCATAAATGCGATTATTGTAAAAGTAACCATAGAATAGAAAAAGAAAGAATTTTGAACAAACCAGTTTGTTGTTGATTGAAAATCATTATGTAGGGAAGTGGGAAGGAAAAAATTGTTTTAACCCTTTCATGGCACAGTGTTATCCCACCTCTGTGCATGCATGTGGGAATGTTTATAATGAAATTTTAAATAAATGCCAACAAAAATACTAAAGAGAATATTTCAGATTTTTTTTTTCATATCAGGATGGACAAGATGGTGGCTTGTGGAACGAGGAGAAAAAATTGGTAATTTTCATAATTATAATATCATACATGGCAACCATTTTGGATTTCCTGGTTTTCATAAAAATTGTGAAAAGAATTTGTTTGTGTTTGCAGTTTTTTACACTGGATCACGATGCTGATACATATGACTGAATACAAGTTTTTAAAAGAGTGACTTATTTTCATCATTCTATAACAAAATTGACACTAGGCCTAGGATTATATAGCCAACATTGTTTGTTAATAATTGTTAAAAAAGTTAAATAAAAAAAATCACTGAAAAATATCTCAAAGGCAATAGAGAAAATGAAGAGGCTGTATGCAGTATAACCAATTACTATTCAATTCTATTGTTTTGACCGGTTCAATATTATATAGTATCCACCTGCGAGTAGTGGGATATTAGCCGATGACGTCACCTTGCCAAGCGAGAGAATTGTTTTTATTGTAGCAGAGCTCCCAAGTTGGAAAACCAGAAATCCTGGAGATTTTGTCGGAGAGCATGCATAACTGTTTTGGGTGCTATATATACATGTAAATGTGTATAATTCTTGACAAATGAACTTTCATGGCACAATTTTAAGTTAAAAAATGAAAAACACTGCATAGTTTTGCATTTATATTGCTAATTTACAAAAAATCCTGAAGATAATCATTAAAAATCAAAATTCCTGGAGAAAATTGGGTATTTCCTGGAGCCCGGGAGGTGATGCAAAATTCCTGGAGACTCCAGGCTAATCCTGGAGACTTGGGAGCTCTGTTGTAGTAAGTGGCGAATGCACAAGGGGTAGCTAGGTTTAATTACCTGTTAAAACTTGGCATTTTGCACAATTGACTATGCTGTTGTTGATTATGAAGAATCACTAATTAATAAAGAAACCTACAAGAGTTGCTGTTAATGTTTTTTGCAAGAGAAAGAATTGAACTTAATTTGAAGACATAGGCTACTATAGCTATAGTTAGGTCTTGGTCGCCGGCACGGCAGGCCTAGGCTAGGCCTAGGACTAAATCCCTGACAAATCGGTGCTTACAAGTAAGCTATATTGAATAATAATTACAATATTGAATGCCTATTTTCGGGGATACCAAAAAATATTGTTGCTCTGGCAAAATATTCATATTGAACTCGTCTTCAACTCATTCAATATTTTGCCACACTTCGAACAATATTTTTCGGTATCTCCCTCACAGGCATTCATTAATATACATAAATATTTTAAATAAAAGAATGTTTTATCATGGGCCTGGTAGTATCGGCTCACCACAAAACGCTGCATTTTTTGGGCCTGGCAGCAGGGGTTAAAGGCAAGTTTATAAATATACCCATACTAATTGCCAACATTTGTACTCTGGAAAGCGGTAGGCCGCCCTCGCTTTGACGAGCAAAAAAAAGAAAAAAGGTTGTTTCGCCCCGATTTCCGTGAGTGGGGGTATTTACCCTAAAAATGCTTACTTTTAGTGCCAATTCACCGCGTATTTTCATGTTTTTTAGTGTCTTTCACAGTT
>JAOTQE010027622.1:0-10433 GCA_025631205.1 Nesometra sesokonis
CCCCCAAATCAGATCAGACAGGTTGGGGGACGGCGGCACGTCCCCCCCCCCCCGTAATCAACCAAAACAAAAAATAGTTAAAAATTGTAAAGAGAAAAATACTTGTCCCCATATATTTTTGAGTGGGGATCACCACTTTCCGACTATATAGTCCAAGATGCTCTGTATCAGCGTTTTTTTTATGGGAGGAGATGATCTTTAAAACGGAACATAGATTCTAATGTGCCTTTTAGTATGTGAAATAAGACACAATTTTCCGGGGCATTGGTTCCTAGAGCCCGACCGGGGGCCCCGGCGGTCCTCTGGCACTAGCCTAAAATGTTCGCAGGTCTGAACTTCGAAACCAAGAAAGACAGGCTGATCTGGAAAACAGGACAATTTTATGGACTCTAATGTGTCTTTTAGCATATAAAATAACTCAAAATTTCCGGGGCCTTCGGCCCTCGACCAGGGGCACTCTGAGGTCCCCTGGCCCCCAGCCAAAAGTGCTCGCTTCGCTCGGAATCCGAATCATTATGATGGACTCTAATGTGTCTTTTAGCATAACGTAAAATTTTTCTGGGACTTCGGCCTCAACCCCGACAAGGGGCCTTCTGTGGTTCTCTGGCCTCCAGCCAAAATTGCTCGCTTCGCTCGCAAGTCCGAACTTCGAAGCCAAGACGGGCTGATTTGGAAAACGAAACATTTTGATGAACTTTAATGTGTCTTTTAGCATATACAATAACGAACAATTTTCCGGGCCTTAGGCCCCTCGACCCCGACCAGGGGCCCTCGACGGTCCCTGATCTACAGCCAAAATTTCTCGCTTCGCTCGCAAGCCGAACGTCGAAGTCAAGACGGGCTAATTTGGAAAACGGAACATTTTGATGAACTCTTATGTGTGTTTAAATAGCATATACAATAACGCAAAATTTCTGGGGCCTTCGCGGCCCTCGACCCCGACCAGGGGCCCTCGCTGGCCCCTGGCCCCCAGCCAAAATGACTCGCTTCGGTCGCAAGTCTTGATCTGGAAAACGGGGGAATTTTAATGGGCTCTAATTTGGCTTTTAGCATATAAAATAACGCAAAATTTTCCATGGCCTTCAGCCCCTCGACCCCAACCGGGGGAACTCGGCGGTCTCCTGGCACCCAGCCAAAAATTCTTGATTCGCTCGCAAGTCCGAACTTTGAAACCATGACAGGCTGATCTGGAAAACGGGACATTTTGATGGACTCTAATGTGTCTTTTAGCATATAAAATAACGCAAATTTTTCGGGGGCCTCGAGCCCCTCGACCCCGGCTGGGGGCTCTTGGCGGCCCCTGGCCCCCAGCCAAAATTGCTCGCTTTGCTCGTAGTCCGAACTTTGAAACGAAGACAGGTTGATCTGGAAAACGGAACATTTTGATTGACTCTAACACTTAAAATAACGCAAAATTTTCCGGAGCCCTCGGCGGCCCCTGGTCGTCAGCCAAAATTAAATTGCTTTTTTGAGTGGGGATCCCCACTTTTAAAATGTATAGTCTAAGATGCTCTGTATTATTTTAAAAAAATCCTATGTGAGGGGGATCCTCCCCTCCCACCTCTGGTGCAGTCAGTTTTTCTGTAGTCTTCCCACTAAAATAGATCTGCTGTGTGCCCCCCACTCCCCCGTTTGAAAATTTCTGGATCCGGCCCTGGGCCCCCCTCACTTTCAAAAACGTTCCGCAGGCCCTGAGTAACTAATTGTTTAAATGATCTGAAGCGGAAATCATTAAAATAGGATAGGTATCATTCTGTAAATGCAAATGAAGTAAGGGAACGGTAGTACAAGTAGAAAATGAAATAGTACAGGGTTGGTCTACCAAAACAAACATACGAAATAGTAATCTAATTTTTCACCATATTGTAGATTTAAGCCATCGGATATGTGTTCCGAGACATCTAAAAAATTAATCATTGTTTAAATGTTTTACTTAAGCTATACACCGTAAATATAAATGTTATCGTACAGAATATTTGCGTTGTTTTAGACATTTTAAAATACTTTAGAAAATAGTTTAGTTTTGCACCAAAACTAAACTATTTTCTGAAGTGTTAATGTCTAAGACAAACGCAAATATTCTGTATGACTAGTAATTCCAAATTGTAAATGAATACTGCGAAGGAAATCCTAGAACATGCCCCCAGACTCCCCTAAAATATTCACTCTCTACCGGCTCCCTTCCGCTCCCCCCACCTTCCAAAAGTCTGCATCCTCTCGTGCTTGCCTGGTATATTATCAGATTATCGGATCCATTAAAAATTATATTTTATATAAATTCAAATTGTATTTATGTTATCATACAGAATATTTGCGTTTGTCTTAGACATTAATATTTCAGAAAAATAGTTTAGTTTCGATGCAAAACCTTGACATATAAATTTGTTTAGATTATTAAAAACTTTGCGGATATCATAGAAAATGTGAAACATCAAGACGTTCAAAATCGTTGTTTTTTTTAATGTTTTATTAAAGATTTTAACCGTTTGTTTTTTTTAATCTGAACTTACGTAATGAGTTTAAATGGCTAAACGTATTTAAAATGATATGACCATTGAAGTAGGCCTATGTCTGTAGATACCATTGGAAAATAAGAAAAAGAAGAAAATGGAAATATTTTATTTTTTTTTTACATTTTATTGATTTTTTTTAAATACCGTATAGGCATACATGTTAATAATATACAAAATATATGCCAATTGCGTTTGTCCAAAATATTATTACTTCAGAAATGTAGGTGTATTAATAAAGTATCTTACAAATTCTTAAAAATTTAATTATGTTTTCCTTAATCTAAATATCTATCTAAATTGACATGAACAGGTCGGCCTGTGGATATTATTAGAAAATCAGATTAGAAATAAAATAAAAAACCAAAAAATCACTTTGAGCGAAAAGCATGAAATAAGTCATTAAAAGCCTAAATCAAGTCACACTATATATTTTGTCTTTTTGTTATAATAAAAGTGATAAAAAAGTGATAAATATAAAATATTTGTACTAACTGTCTGGGTCCCTGTAGGCCTACAGGTTAAAATTACTGTCATCTGATTTTTAGCTGTTACTTATGGTGTAACACTTCGTTTGCAAAAGAAATTGAGTCATTTGGTTTTCAGCTGAATAACGTAATGAGAGCGGAAAGTGGAGCTTGGTGAAACTTTGGGGCTACTGTCTGGGCCACTGTAGAGGATCAAATTACTGTCATTAGATTTTTAGTTATTACTGTGGTGTGACACTTCGTTTGCAAAAGAAGTAATTTTATTTCGCTTTTCAGCTGAATAACGCAATGCGGGCGGGTGCCATTTGGGGCAACTATGGGGCTACTATCTGGGCTTCTGTACAAGATAAAATTACTGTCAGTATATATTAGTTGTTGCTATGGTGTAACACTTCGTTTGCAAAAGAAATTAGCAATTTCGTTTTCATCTGGATAACGCAATGGGAGCGGGCAAGTGGAGTTTGGTGAAACTTTGGGGCTACTGTCTGGGCTACTGTACAGGATAGAATTACTGTCATTAGATTTTTAGTTATTGCTGTGATGTAACACTTCGTTTGCAAAAGGCATTAGCCGTTTCTCTTTTAAGCTGAATAAAACGATGTGGGTGGGGTCCTTTGGGGCTACTGTCTGGGCAACCGTACAGGATAAAATTACTGGCACGGCTATTTCAATAGTTTTTATAACATAATAAACCGTATCCAACAATTTTTTTGCATTTCTCTTTCAGCTAAATAAACTCGTTTTTTACCCCCTTGTTTTGAGTCCCCTGGGGTTATGGTACAGGCTATACTCTGCCAGCAATTCATTTTATTGACCCCTACACAGGGCCTGATATGGTGAGACCATCAAACCTTGTTTCTCTTTTCAGCTGAATAAATCTTTTGGGCCCCCGGTCTATGTTATACTGTATACTTTGCACAACTTTCCGCGTCTTATTGTCGGATCGACTTGTTCTTGCGATTAGTTTCCACGTTTAATGTACTTTTCCTAGATTTTGATTTGATTTAACAGGCATTTTTTATTCATGTTTTATTCATTGCATTAGTTGGTCATTTAGTCCCGTCTGTTGATTTTTCTTGCGATTGGTTTCCATTATGTTTAATGTGCTTTTCCTAGGTTTTTATTTGATTTAACAGGCAGTTTTTTATTCATGTTTCATTCATTGCATTAGTTGGCAATTTGGCCCGTATGTTGATTTTTCTTGCGATCGGTTTCCAGGTTTAATGTACTTTTCAAACTCGATTTGATTTAACATTAATTTTTTTAATAATGTTTTGGTCATTGCATTGGTTAGTTGGTCAGTCTATCCGTGTGTTAATTCTTCTTGAATCGATTTCTTTTACTTTTAAAAATTCTATTTCCAGATTCTAATAGTCTAAGGAGTGGCTGTAGCCTGGTGGTTATCATGCCTGCCTTCCAATCCTGAAGTCCTGGGTTCGAATCTGACTGAAGGATAGGTTGGTTCCCTCGACTTAACAACGCCACTCCCTAAAGCTGTGTTCCCACTGGACGCGAACAAGCGAATTCTCGAGCGTCACGCGTTAAGCGAAAAAAAAAGTTGACCATGGATCAATTCTTGCGAATTCGCTCGCGAACCTACGATTCAGCCGCATGCGTCACATTTCGACGTGGAATTCTTGTTCACGTCTAGTGGAAACCGGGCTTAAGCCTCATAATGAGACATGGCTTAGAAAGCATGGCGTAAATCTCATCCTGTAAGTGGCGAAAATACTTGCTGTTATACGTGACACGAAATAAAAAAATAAATAAAAAACAAAATAATTCGGTTGAAATTTATCAGGGTCATTGCATTGGTTTGTGGTGAGTCGGTCTGCCTGTCGGTCGGTCTATTTGCGATCGGTGTTTATTGCGTTAAATATGCTATTCTTAGGTCCTCGCGAAGCAGACATTAGAACTTCACTCCAGTTCTTCTTCTCGTTGGTGTTGTTATCGTTGTTGTTTCGACCATAACTTTAAAAGCGTCCAGCGTTGCCAGCTTTAAACGAGCGTTCAAAGCTGCCACATAAAAATAGACTCCATTTCCAACACACTTCATCGCCCTTTTTAACACCCGAGAATGTCCCCTAGGCCCACAATACCAAAAAACAACGCCCTTTCATCGGGGAAAATAATCAAGAACCCTGAACTAAAACTGGAAGTATCGCACGCTTTAGTGGCGCGGTCGATTAAGATATCGTTTAACAAGACCGTTCTAATAAGGCGAACGTCGCAGTTCCCTTTTTTCGGGCGAAATATTTTTTTTTTCAATTTATTATCTATTTATTCTTTTTCCAATTTCAGAAAAAAAATAGTGTGTACGAATGAACATTCTATATATTTCAAATGATTTGTAGCTAACATTTTCTTCCAACCTGCCTTGTCAAAACTACACAAATATCTTTAATGCGAAGTATCCCATTTGTGGTAGAATGAAAGACGGCATTTGCACCCTAAAATCGCAGTGAAAGCGCGGACCTGGTGAGCGGTCTATTCGGTCTTGCTGAGTTCTTAGCTGTCTGTAGCAGGTTAAATGAACAATCTTCAGTTGTGTTTAAAATGGGCTTGTCTAACATGACGCAACGTATTGAAATGTTATTCTTGGTTATATTTTAAAGATACACGCAACTTTTTTCTGCTAATATCGCTACGTAATTTATTAAAATAAACGTGCAATACCAATTTTGTCTGCATCATATACTGCAATTTGACTAAAATAAAAACCCGCATTTGATAGTACATGCCACGTGTTACACAGCCACCAGACTTTGTTAAAGGTTAATGATTGATAAAAACCCAAGTTAAATGCTACGTCGCGATTATTTTCATTTATAAGCAGAAGTTGCCTTCGTTAAACCTACCGGTGCTCCGTTTAAAATATATTAGGCACAGAAGATTCTACTTAATGTAAGTATGCTTTGCATATTTTCAGTTTCATCAACAACACAATTATTTGTATTTTTATTAATTAAATAGTAGGACTACGCCTGTCCAATGAAATTAAATATTATAATGACAAACATCAATGCTTATTCTATATGTATTATTGCTACTAAAAATGTCCTATTGATATTTTGATGTAGCCCCAAGTTATTGTTTTAAAAATGTTTATTGAAATAGCATGCTTTTACCTTATGCCCCTCTATAACCTGCGATATCTTATATTGTAATTTATGAAATTTAATTTTCAATTAGTACGTTGGTTGTAATATCAATTAATCATATTATTTTTCTATTATTTAACTATAATTCAATAAACACATTATTATAAAAATGACAAAGTATAGGCCATTTCCTTTTTTAGAAAACACATTTTTTTTCTATGTAATTTGTAACATCTTAATATACGGATCGACTGCCCAAATAACCAATGTAATTCCTGAAACATCAATATAAAAACAACTGCCTGTTAAATTAAAACAAGCCATTAGACCTTATATTAATAAAACGTGTGGTTTACTATATTTCTCGCACTTATAGTATTTTAATATAGGACTACATAATACATAAACTACCATTTATTACATATTTTATTGTAAATTATTATAAGTTATTATACCATACCATTATTGTATTACATTAATTTTATTGTAAATCACCATGCATGTAACTGGTCGAAGTAATCGAAGTTTACTTCCAACTACGTTGAGCTAGGCCTATAAGTAAAGCTTAACGAGTTCTGAACGATATGTTAACCATTATTTAAATTTATGTATATAGTTAAGATTTTAAATGGTTGTCCATAATATTAATGAGACCAAAATTCTAATACGACACGTCTTTTCCCCAGGTAAGCAACTGACAGAAAGATCAAATATATTATCAATATACCTTCACGAAGAAACTGCTGTTAAATTTCAAGCGAATTACACTATTAGAACTAGGGAATATACTACGATTAAACATAAAGAATACTCCTTCCAAAGTCCCAAAAATAAAACATCTGACATTCGAATATTGTAGGCCTATTCAAATTTACAAGTAAAATAATAATCTGCCATATTTATGCCATTGTATTACTTCACAAGCATACAAAAATGTAAAATAGGATTGATTAGATGGATCTTAAAAATGAACCGGATGAATCTGTATTGCCTTTAACTTTGTGAACAGATAACCTAGACATACATTAAAACTATCGGCTAAATTTCAAACAATTGGCTATTACAACTTCAGGAAATTGTATGTTCAACGTAATTGATCACAAAATGGACCGACAGACAGATCGACTTACCAACTAACCAATTAGATGACAAAAACACATTGCTGGGAAACCGCCTGCTAAATTTCATGCCAATTCTAACATTACAACTATATTATATAGAATTCAATACAATATGATATAATACAATACAATATAATATAATATAATATGATATGATATGATATGATGATGATATATGTGATATAATATATGATATATAATATAATATAAAATATTCATGCCAAACGTAATTGGGACTGACCGACCAATCAACCTACCGACCGATAAGGTACGGTACAGAGATGCTTTTACGCATTTAAAAACAAGTGCTTCGATTTTTCTATCAAATATGAAGGAACAATGAACTTAGTTAAAAATGTACAAAACTTTGCATGTGGCACAAAATTTGTTGCTGGTTGCACAGTAAAAGAGTGCTGGTTGTTAACTAGGGTTTGACGTCATTACGACACGTGTGTACTCATAAGCGTATACTCGATTTTATAGTTCATTAACTTTCACAGACTGTGAAATGCGTTCAATTATTTCTCTACTTCTTACTGTACTCTGTCTGTCGGTCGGTCCTAAAAAGGTGACCTTGTCATTTAAAACCTTATCAATTACGAACTTCAAACATTTTGTTACCAAAATAGTTGCTGATTACATAATATAATCAATAATTCAAAATTAATATTGCTATAATTTATACTTTGTTTTTAAGCACATTTACAAGGAAGTGTGAAAAATAAAATGCAAAATACAAATTTATGCTGATCACATACAAATCACTAAATAACAAATCACCATTTTACATCTCTGATATGATACAACGTAGGTCTACATCTTGTAAACGATATCTAAGATCGACAACCGATTTTTCAGTTTTGCTCACCCTGTCGTCTTAAAACTTATGGTGATAGAGCATTTGCAGTTGCGGCTACTAAAATTGGAACACATTGCCCGATACCATTCGTCAATTCTCTTCTGTGAACATTTTAAAAAGACTAGTTTAAAAACTCTTAAAAACTTTTATTTTTTGTGATCTATTTTGATTTTTACTTTCCATTTTTCACAGTGCTTTGAGAAGTCAAAGTCAAACTTTATTCATCCTTTAACGAAGAAAACTCAGTGCTCGCATTTTATACAATATACAGTTAAAATACAGAATAAAAAAAGCTAAAATACATAAAAATACACATCAACGTTTAAAATTCGAAATTGCTTGTCTCTTGTTTGTATTAAGCGCTACAAATACAAATATACATTACATTTCAAATCTGTGTTCTGCAAATCTTTATCTATTAAATTTTATCCCAACTTCCAAAGACTTGATATGACCCAAGATGACTAGTATGTGATTATTGCAAAAACTTACAGGTTCTCGTGATTTATGTGCTATATTTATTTCAATAGAATGGAATTGCTGCGAAGGACAATCTTGTTTGGTTGCATCGTACTTGTGTTGCTTGTTTGTACTGAATCAATCCCTAGAAGAGAACCACCTAGCGAAAATGATGAAAAAGTTGCAAAAGACGACGACGATGGTGTAAAAGTGGAGTCTGTAGATGACGATGATGATGTTGATAAAGCAGCAGTCGATCCTAAGAAGTCAGGCAAGGATGTCCATCCTGATGATCACCCAGGCAAGGTTCACCCTGATGATCATCGTGGTGCTGGCCATCCTGATGATCACCACGATGGCGGCCATCCCGATGATCACCACGACGACGGCCATCCTGATGACCACCATGATATTCATCCTGATGATCATCATGATCTCCACCCCGATGATCATCACGATCTTCATCCCGATGATCATCATGACATCCATCCCGATGATCATCATGATATCCATCCAGATGATCATCATGACATCCATCCCGATGATCATCATGACATCCATCCCGATGATCATCATGATCTTCATCCAGACGACCATCCTCATCCAGATGATCATCACTACGATCACCCAGAATACCACCATCACATCCACATGTATAACGAGACTCACGCGATGCATAATGAGACGCACGTCTATCCCTTCCGTCCAGAGGATCATCCAGATGCTATACACCATTACCATTATTATAGAAACGACACCCATCCCGACCACGACTACCATCACAACGATACACATGGGGAAATACATCACTATCACCATTATGACGACGATCATCCAGATTACCATGATGATGACCACGACGACCATCATTACTATCATCACGATGAATTTTGAAAACGCTATATATAGAATTACATATTTTTAAACATTTAGAACATATTATATTTCCTGTGATGTCTCTGGCCACGGTTGTGCCTGCCATAAAATTACTTAGTTTCGAAACATTTACATTTGACCAGGTGATATAAGTAAATATATTGCCATATCTTCATCCGTTAAATTTAAATTGTTCGATCATCATCAATGCTTTAAAAGTGACACTATATTTCGATGATATAAATGTAAAGTCCTGTCCCTGGTCATACTTTCTAGAGCATTGGAATTATAAATTAATAAATAAGTCTTATGTTTTAAACATAAATCTTTACCTTCTTATTGTTACCCTGTATATAAATGATTCACAAATCTAAATATATGTTGTAGGCTACTCCAAGTAAATTTAAAACAACAAGTGTCGAAACTTATGCACAGGCATGGGCTAAGTTTTCCGGGAGAAGTGCGATTCAGCTCGAATAAACCAAATTTTTACAATATACATCCAAGGCTCGCAAGTTGTAAAAACACCTTTTAGATTATTTTGTGGTCATTCCGAACAGCGTTTGTAATTTGTAACCGTGTATACCATTACTGTTCGCCAAAAACGTTACAAAACGTTTTACGTATGCTTATTGATTCAATATTTTGAAATAAATAGATCAATATATTTTCTGATTCTGAAACGTTTCCTGAAGAATTTCATTCAGAAGCCTGAATTTCGGGATCCCGAGGGATGATCCAAAATTCCCCAAAAACTCCGGGGCAATCCTGGTGACATGGTAGCTCCGTAGTCAAAGAAACAACGCAGGAAAGAAAACGCGTTTGAAGTAGATTGTCTCACAGAGTCATTAGTTTCTTTATCAAGATTGTGGGCCTATTCAGATAAGGTTTTTAAATATCTACCACTGAATAATTCAATGGTCCAAAGTATTTTACTCTAATTATGTTATTTACAACCTGTTGGGTAGAACTGATCTGCCTCTGAGTAGGCCTAAAACTACCGATAGTTACTATGTTAT
>JAOTQE010027644.1:158-10433 GCA_025631205.1 Nesometra sesokonis
ATAAGAGTGGATTTTGAGTGCTGATAATTCACTCCTTGAAGAGTGAATTATCAGTACAAGAGTGATTTTGAGTTCTGATAAAGAGTGAGTTATCCGTATAAGAGTGGATTTTGAGTGCTGATAATTCACTCCTTGAAGAGTGAATTATCAGTACAAGAGTGATTTTGAGTTCTGTGAAAGAGTGAATTATGAGTTACAAAGGTGAAATTGGAATGCTGAATTTACTCTTTGAAGATTGATTTATAAGCACTCTAAATCCACTATCCACTCTGATGAAGTGAATTTATGCAAAAGAGAGTGTGAACTCAATTGTAGTGAATTGCAAATTCATGGGAGTAAATTTTCATACTTTCTGCAGTGATTCCTCAGATCACCACTTGCAGAGTGGATTTTCACTCCCCTAGACTCTGGAATTCGAACTCCAGGATTAAAATTCCTATGGATGCACCTATAGAACAATTAATTGTTACCTTTTACTGACAAAATTTTAAATTTGGACAATAATAATGAATGAAAACTCTTTCCAAAGTAACCATTAAATAAAAAAATTGGGTCTACTACTATATTACACAATGGTATAGAATAGGAAAATTACGGATTTTAAAAGGTTGTGTTTGAAGACAGTATCAAAGGTCATATATTAAAAAGTACCTGCTCTAATGAGAATTTGACTGATTTTCCATGAGTTATATTTGTATTGTGAGTTTGGTTTCAAGGACAACCCTTTAAAAATTTCTAATTTTCCTATTCTTTAATTTGAGTAAGTAGACCCACTTTTGATTTGGGACTTACTTTTCAACACGTTTGTTTTGGAATTATGTCCTTGTCCAAATGTTTTAAACTATTGTCAGTTATGTTACAACTAACTGTTCTATAGATTTATCAACAGAAATTGTAATCACTGAGTTTCCCTTTAAGAGAGTAGAAGCTTGTCTGATGTTAATACTTGTGAACCATACTATATCCATCCTAATTGAATGAATGCGATGTTAATGTTTACACACTGAAAATAATTTGCAATAATTCTAGCAAGTGAATGATTTTGACATGTTTCTGTTTGAGCGATTGAATAGTCAAGTTAGGATATTAACCTGACAATAATCCGATTCTATTATGATATATGTTTAGTTAAGTTGTTTACATTTTAAAAAGCATGTTATTGAAGAATCCAAATGAAAAATAGACACGCCATACGATAGAACAAATGAATACAAAAATGTAATACCGTTTACATTATGCAATGTTGGTCTCTAGGATGCAATGTTGATAAAGTCAATAACAATTCTATATCTGATGAGAATTGTATCATATTAGTGCAAATGAAAAATATGTTCCCCGATATACAGTTGTACTTTACGAACATCTGAAAAATTAATGATGCAAAGTTTAAAAGAAGACAATGGTCCACAGTAACTGAAAACACATAATCCTAATCGCAACATTATTTTACGTGTTCAATTTTTACAAATAACTAACAGAAAAAAAAACATTTATGCAATATTATTTATTTGATTATATACATCCTTATTCAACTTAAAATTTCTAAAATATAAATCTTATTAATGTGACAATATTTAACATATTTAATTATGATACGGTACTTGTACTATATTTAGTTATCGTCACTTTTTTATTGATAGGCCTAGGTATTGGAGGTATATACCCCCATGCTTAGACTATTCCTGAGCCTTAATCCTAACCTTTCATTGAGTAATTGGGTAAAACATTATGTACGGTGTTCCTGATTCGAGATTACGGAATTTGTATTCTTCTTTGACTGATATTGTTACAGCTTGTATAATTTGTCCGCATCCCCTCAAAGGAAAAATTTGTTTAAATACGGATAATACCGGTATTTAATACATAGGCCTACAGAGATTAATAACCATTAAATAGTGTAATATTTTTGCAATAACAGTACTTTTGAGTACCGACATTTATGTAAATGCACACAGTGTTACATAAATTGTATGTTTTCTGTGAAGTCGTATAAACCTGTTAAAATATATTCATGGTAGTAGTTACATCTCAAATGGTTTAACACGATTTTATTCTGTTGAAATTTCGGAAGGCGATAACTTAAAGGATACTTCGAGTCATGAATTGTTTTAAATTTTGCTCGTAATGTTGTGTAACGCTGTAGTCTGACCTTTGGTTAATGATAGTAGATGTATTTTATTTTATGATGCTGTAATGCATTAGAGGCAAGTGATACATCGGTCTAAGGTGTCTTTAATTGTATTATGCTTGCTTTTAGCTAGAATAATTTCGATAGATGTTATGTATACATTGAAGAAGAACGAGGTCGCTGTAAAAAACTATGTTCAAGTTTTCAAACCACCGGTGTTCAATCCAATGTTCCAAAAATGTACGACTAAATGTTTTATATTTATTGCTCCAGAATTACAAATATGTAAAATCATGTTTAGTAGGGCTCCTATTTGAATTCTTAATGTATGTATATGTAATAATTTAGATACAATGGAAAATACTTCCAATTATATTATTGATGGTTCAAACCTGGCATCGCTACCGGTGCTTTCTCATGGAAACAAATCAACATAAGGTAGAAAATCTGCTTTTTATCAAACCAAAATAGTTTAAAAGGTAACTCCGAGATTAAAATGTCTATAGATCTATAGGCCTAGAACACCTAACTGAAAAAAAATCACAACATTTCGACAATGATATAATGCTGAACAACATGTTGCAAAGTTAGTTCCAAATCTAAAGTGGGTCTTCTACTCAAATTACAGTGTTAAAGAGTAGGAAATTAGAGATTTTGAAAGGGTTGTCCTTGAAAATCAAAATAACTTTACAAATAATACGATAGCTCACATAAATGGAAGATCAGCCAAATTTACACTATAACGGGTAATTTTTAATGTACATTTTGATACGGTTTTCCAACACAGCCCTTTCAAAATCTGTAATTCTCCTATTTTTTAGCCTTGTGTAATAATGAGTATTAGACCCACTTTTTTATTTAAGACCCATCTTTAAAAGTGTTTTCCTTCATTATCTCATTGTCCTAACGTTGTGAAATAATGTCATTTAGGTCACAAATAATTGTTCTAAAGGTGTATCCATATAAAGTTTAATGCCGGAGTTCCCCTTTAATGGTAAAATAACCTTGACAGTTTTTTTCGTATTTTTACGAATAACTTTTTCAGTAGACTGATAGTATCTGTCAATAAATAAACTGACCTCTAGAGTGCCGTTTCTTCTAATAGAATAGCTGTTCATAGAAATAACGGTGAAACTGCCAAGGTAAATTTACTCCTGAACTATTTTAGTAGGAAAAATGAAAATTGTCTATATTATTCATCAAAGAACAGGAAACCATTTACCATAAAAAACAACTTCCTGACTGACTTTTTATCACAAGATTGAGATAATTTTAACCAAAATACGTCTTTAGTTCATTCTAAAAAACAAAGGTTCAAAATGGGGTATTTGTTAACCTGTATATTGGAACACTTCACAAAATATTTAAAAGTTCCCATGTGCTGTAGCATGGTGGTTAATATTCCTGTTTTCTAATCCCAAGTTCCTGGGTTCAAACCTGAAACAAGAGCTTCTTTCACACTACCTGAAATGCCACATCCTAAGCGTCTTGATCTTGATTCAAAAAAGCATAATCTATCCTAGTTCTCATCCTGTAAGTGGTAAGAAACTCACTGTTGAATAGGTGACACGAAATTAAACAAAACTGATTAGGTTCATCAATGGGTCTATTATTTTAAGGTTCGTAAATGGGTACCTACTTCCAAACCATTCAGGTTTGCCAATGGGCATTTAGAACCTCTTTAGGTTCGTGAATGGGTACTTACTTCCGAACCATTTATTGAGATTTGCCAATGGGTGTTTTATAAACTATTTAGGTTCGACAATGGCCTTCAGAACTTCTTTAGATTGGCCAATGAATGTTGGTTTGCTAAAGGGATTTTAGAACAGGTTTGCCGATGGGTCTTCGAAACATTTTAGTTTCGTAAATTGACTTTTAGAAGTACATTTTGTCAATGTGCCTTTAGAACATTTTTAAGGTTCGCCAATGAATATTTAGAATATTTCAGTTCGCCAAAGTGTCTTTAGAAAATTTCAGGTTTGCCAATGTGTCGTTAGAATTCGTGAATGGGTACCACACTTCGGAACCATTTTAGGTTCGCAAAGGGCCACTCATAACCTCTTTAGATTCGCCAATGTGTCTAAGAAACGTGGTTTGCCAATGGGATTTTAGAACATTGTAGGTTTTCTAATGGGTATCTGGAAAAGTTTAAGTTCGTCTATTGACTTTTAGAACATTAGTTTCGTCAATGTGTCTTTAGAAAATTTTAGGTTCGCACATGAACATTTAGATTATTTTCAGTTCGCCAATATGTCTTTTGCACTTTTTAGCTGTGAAGGTAATTTTACTCCTGAACTATTTTAGTTTGATAAACTGAAAAAAAAATCAATGAATGATAAATTTAACGAAAATACTTCTATTAGTTCTCTAAAAATGTTAAAAATGAGTTCTGTGTTGTCTTGTATAATATGAAACCCTTATTACTTAAAGTTCACATAAACTGTTTTGGTTCACCAATTCACCTATAGAACCGTTTTAGATTTACTAATGTATCTTTAGAAAATTTTAGGCTCGCCAAATCTGTAACGAGAACCTTTCAAAATCAAAAAGAACCTCTTTCTCTGAGTATTCCATATTATTCAGGAGAAGATAACCCATTATTTAACTATTACTTTTAGAGTTTTGCCTAATACCCTAGTTATTAATATAAAATACCGGTAATGAGTTTGTGGAAGTAGGGCTACGCACACCTTGGATGCTTTTGCTTCAATAAACGTCATTATATATAACATGAATTTTAATATAAAACTTTAAAAATGTTCAAACATTGTCAATTTTTTGGCAAGGATTTTGCAGAGAAAGAAATCTATTGTTAGAATTTACATATGCCATTTCACACGTTGTCCAATTTACAACTTACAAAATAAGTTGATTGTTCAAGAGGTCTTCTGTATAAATATATTATAGTTTTTTTCCTAATATAGTCATTAACTACCAATATACAATAATGCCTCCGTGAGTTTGTGGAAGTAGGGCAAGCACTCGCTGGATGCTCTTGTCAGGGGCGCAGCTAGGATGGAATGAAAGGGGAGGGGGTCAGCAGTGGTGGCGGCAGGATTTGCCCGACGGGGCGGGGCGTGGTCCCAACTCGGGTGGTCCTGGTGGGCGTGGTTGCCGGTTTGGTTTTGATGAGCAAAGAAGAAGAAGAAAAAAAACATCATATCCTCGCTTTTTTAATGAAATAGATTATGCGAAGTTGACTTTCAGTCTGCATTATTAACGATGGCTGGCTTACAATTCATGCTATACCATAATATTTTTCAGATTATAACTTTTTTTTACTAGAAAATGTTTTTTCTCTCAAAACTTTAGGGGTCCTGACCCCCCGACCCCCCTCCCGGCTGCGCCCCTGCTTGTTTCAATAAATGTCATTATATAGGCCTATAACACAAATTTTAATAGAAAACTATAACAATTATTAAAAATGTTCAATATCGTCAAATTATTGGTAAGGTTTTTTTAGAGAAAGATTTTATTGTTAGAAATTACATATGTCATTTCACACACGTTGCCCGCCCAATCTACAACTTTCGAAATAATTTGATTGAAGTAGGCCTACTGTTCAAATTTAATTTGTAATCGATTTAATATCATCTGGCGCTATCACAGATGCTAATAATTGCAACAATAAACACATAAAATTGGAATCCTGTGGATTTTCAGGAATACTTTTGCGTTGTATTCAAGCATGGGCTCGCCTGTTTCATTACATAGCATATTGATATTATGGAAAGATATTTTTTCTGTTATTTTTTATATTTTATTTCGACGTTAATGTGAAATATAACAACCAAATTCAAATTGACTGTATGACATTGAATACGACCAAGATCATGTCCAGCGCAATGTCGAAACTACGTAACCCAACTCAACTTTCGCCCAATTTTCACAGTACAGGTCTTCGGTCAATTTCCATCTCTGCACTGGTGGTTTTCCAATCGTCCTATTAAAATAATAACAACAATACTTATTAATAATACATTTATGATAATGTATTCAATAACTGATACACCGGATTTCTTTTCCATCTGTGCTGAGACCAACAATCATCCATATATTTTTTGTGAACAGTACCGTTTTAATAAATTGCAATACTTTTATTTCCACGGGGATATTAAAGTACCACACGGTAGTATAGTTAAGCGGATTTTATATGATTAGATATTATATATATACTGATTGTTTTGGTGCGCATGTTTTCAACTGAATTAATTTTTAGTGTACTATCAAACAAATTTCAAATAATTTTTCACTTCTGAACCTATTAACTATTAATTCAATAATTCTTGCATGGGTTAATAGCCATAAGTTTGTTTTATTATAAGAAAATTATTATTGATAAATACAGTTGAACCTCCCTGTGCATTTTGTACCTTCCGTAAGCGGACACCTCCCGTAAGCGGCCGCGGACACTTTTTGACTTAAAATTTAGGGTTTTCGTATGTTAATTTACCTCCCAAAAGCGGACACCCCGGAAAATTGAGTGATTTTTCTGTGCAACGAATACAAAGTTTTGTACAAAATCGTCCTTGTTCTGTATTGGCTGGGAATCATATTACTGAAGTAATCTTAAAAATAATAAACAATATTTAAGAAAATATACAATGCGGTGTCTAGACATTTGAGAGGCCATTTGTGTTGAAAAGGCCGTGAAATGTGAGACAAAAGGGCGTATACATAAATTTAAAACTTTGGCCCTCTATCGGGCGAAATTCTCGTAAGCGGATACCTCCCGTAAGCGGACATTTTCCCGGACCCGAGGGTTACATGAGGTCTAAATGGCTTTCAGAATTAAATATTGATTGTGAATTAGGCTACCGTTATTATATAATTACACAACATACTGATAAATATTTAAGTTACTAAATAAGTCGACCGGGTTAGGTCATACAATAACGGCCTGATATGGGCATTCATCCATGTTCAGTTTACTAAAAAAGGCCTACCGCCTGAAATTTATCCATGTATCATCATCGGGAATAATGTTTTTTTTTTTGAGTAGGCAGTATAATTACATATTTAAAATAGGCATGCGGCCTAGTAGACCACACACATATAATTATTGCTTTTTTAGTACTGTAGTTGTTATGACAATCCACCTACGAGACGAATTTGGTGCCTGATGATTCTGTTTTCACCACTTACTGTATTAAGCCGAATCGCTGCCGTAAGCAAAGACCACATACAGACGCGGATCCAAGGGGGACGCAGAGGGGCGCGCGCCCCCTATTTTCGCGAAAACGTAGTTGCGCCCCCCTTATTTTAGGTGCGCCGGGGCAAAAATTTACAGGAGAAACCTAAAATACGAAAAAATTAGGGTACCAGGGGACCAAAATGGGGATATAACCATTTTTTTTTTTTTTTTTTATTTGCTCGTCAGGAAAGATGCGGCAACCACGCCCACCCGGACTGGAAAAGTGCGCCCCCTCTTTCGACGGATCCTGGATTCGCGCCTGACATAGGCCAACTACTCTAGGCTTAAAATTCAAATTTACATTATTGCGCAGTATATGGTATAAATAATTAGGCCTAGTAATTTTTTGTACTGGTCACACTGCTGAGCAGGAGAGTGATAGGCCTACATTCACTTCAAATTAAGGACCTCCTATTTTTACATTTCACTTCATCATAATCGAAATGGTAGAGGTATGGTTGAGATAAAACAAACAACAGTTGTTAGTATTTATTCGCAGAACAGTATCACGGAAGCAGCGAGTTTACTTAGATAACTGGGGCGCTATAATGACCTGATGTTTAGAACCAGACCGACTGCTTCTGACGTCCACAGACTGTGTTTGCGAATGTTAAGGGTGTAACATTCGACACCTGTATTCATTATGGCGGCTTATCTATAAAAATATAGCCGATCGTGATAAGTAATTATAACGCAAATATTGAAGTTTGAAGCAACATTGATAATATTGAAGATAATATTGTATTATCACATAGGGGGAAACCCCCACCAAGTAATCCCCACTTTTCAATTTTATTTCGAAGGAGCAATTATTTTCATGACAAAGTTAAAGCCTGCTTTCTGCCGATCGTTGGTTTACGATTAATGGCATTTAAAGTTAGTACATACTTCAATACTAATTTTTAACACAATGAAAACCAGTCACCTAATTTAGTTGAGTTAGATAATTAGTTATTGACAATTAAAACGAATTTAGGGTAAATAATATGCCCAAAATAGGAGTGTTTTCCAATCGTACACACTGTCGTTATTCTAACTGAAACATACCTGCACGTTGAGCATAACATTCTCTTTCTATCTGTAATTGCTGAAATTTGGTATAGTGTACAACACTGTAAGTCCAGAATTTGAAAAAAAACCAGTTGAATATAATAGAATGTTATGTAAATCATAAGCCTCCTCAATTAACATTGACTTATTTATATCATAATTATTATTGGTAATGTTGCTATGCAATGTCATTATTTTTGTATTATTGTTATATGGTGACTATAGAATTAAGATATGATGGTGATGGTGAATGTTCATTATTATTATCGTCATCATCATCTTACATCATTTTATTTATTTTATTTACTTTTTAAATTTTGTACTTTATTTGGTATGCAGATTGAGTACAACATCGTAAATCCAGACTTTGAGAAAAAAACAGTTATAACAATACGTAGAATACGCTTATTAAATACCCTTATAATTCAATATTGATGGAATATTCCATTTTTTACAAGCATGGAGCAACCAACTTCATGAAATAAGATCAAGGTACCACCAACGGTCATGCCTGTCGGTTGATAGTGGATTTAAATTTAAAAAATAACTGGTTGATATATGAAATGAAAAGACTATAATTTTATGTTTTAAACATCATACCTCAATTAATATTGACTTAATTTGGAATGATATTACTTTAAACTATTATATTTATATCATAATTATTATTGATGATGTTGTTGTGTAATGTCATTACTGTTATGTGGTGAGTAGGATGAAGATATGATGATAATAGTTAATGTTATTATTATTATCATCGTTGTCATCATCCTACACCATTTTATCTATTTTATTTACTTTTTAAATGTTGTACTTGCAAAAGCCTAAGTTCAATAAATCATTCTGATTCTGCAGTGATTAATAATAGAACCAATTTTACTTCTGCTTAGGCCCTATTTCTTATGTTCTAAACGGAGTCTAGGGATATTACCTGTGGGTATTCATGTTTTTTACTTCTGAATTAAATCTATCAGTCCTCTTGATTTCATAGTATTATAAAACTATTTGATCACATTTATCCGTATAATTAACTTATCGATTTCTAAATGATAGGCCTACTACTGATTGAATGACGTATTGATTTCAGTATTTATTGATCGACTGATGGCTATTTTTGTGCGTAGGGGTCTGTGTTGTATTTTCCTCTACTAATTTTCAAGGCATACTCAGTACAAGAATGTTTTCATCTTCTCGAGATTACCAGGGGGTGTAGGATCGTGTGAAAGAGGGGGTGCACAATTTCTGGCCGGATGGGCTTGTCCAGGGGTTCAAATTTAACAAGCAATAAAACTGTTTTTTGCATGTATTTTGACTATCCTATCCTAGGCTGTAGTCGTTTGCAGTTTGTATCATATTTTTGGGGGAAAATTTAGAGGCGGCGCACGTAATACAAGAGGGGGCGCACATGTATTTTTGACGATATTGGAGGGGCGCGCGCCGGATGCGCTCCTGATTTCACCATTTTTCATTATCCATCAACAATAATCAACCCAATATATTTGCTTTTATATACGGTACCATTCTATATAATATTATGAGAAAAGCAGCCTTCTCATACACAACCCTGGGTCTGGAAAGTGTTTGTTTTTTTTTTTATTTCGTGTCACATCCAACAGCAAGTTAACTCGCAACTTACAGGCTGCTTACAGGATGAGAACTACGCAATGCTTTCTAAACCAAGTCTTATGAGGCTTGGAAAGTGGCGTTGTTAAGTCGTGTGAATCAACCTAGCATTCAGCGAGGTTCGATCCCAGGACTTCGGGATTGGAAGGCAAGCATAAACCACCAAGCTACAGCGCCACTAAATGGGAAAGATTATTATTATTATTTTTTTTTTATTTCGTGTCACATCCAACAGCAAGTTAACTCGCCACTTACAGGATGAGAACTACGCCATGCTTTC
>JAOTQE010027655.1:5000-10432 GCA_025631205.1 Nesometra sesokonis
ACTACCTATAACTACCTTGTTGCTACCATTATCTACCATGTTAACAGAGTTATTTTTTTCAAAGGGAAGTCGTAGTTACTGCAGTTATCCAATGTCAATATGTTTTCGTTGGTGACTGCATTTACATACAAGGTTACATTTCAAAATGTTGTTTCAGTAATTGCAGAAGGTTAATTTTTTGACATCGTTCCTAATTACTTAATTAATTTACCTTTTTAAAATGTCATTTGTCGGTATTGTTTTGTATTTTTGTGAACTTCGAACTTTTATTAATGGCTAACATAAAATTACTCAGAAAATTACATAAAATATATAAAGTTATTCTGAAAATTGCAAGAAATGTGACAGAGCCAATCAAAAGGAGGCATAAGTCGAAATATTAAAAATTGAGTTATTTATGGATTATTAAACTACACATTATTTTTAAATTGCAAAAAAAATCTGTTCCCCTGCAAAGTTGTAAACAATCAAATTTCAAATACTTAGAATGTACATTTTGAATAAACTGCGTTTGAAAACTTTTTATCAGGATACTGTGACTAAGCGAAGTCATTTTGAATTGGACTTTTTGAACATTCTTGATTATATGATATATCTAAAAATTGTTAATTTAGTATGAATGAATGTTAAAACTGTATGTTTTTGAGAAAACAACATTAGACTAGTGGAAATTAAAAATAAATAAAATTATAGAAAATACAGTAAATGTGATCTACTAAAAATAATTCTCGACCGACCAATGATTTAAAATGTTGTGTTTAAGCAAAGCAATCAGTTTTTAGGCCATCTGTTTTGGCCTGAATAAACTATACTCATAAAAAATGTTGAAATAAATAAATAAATAAATAATAGGCAGTTTTTGCCGAAATACGCTAACTTTAGCTAACGAATGACGCCATAATTTATTCATAAGTGGGTGGAGTTGCGTTAACAACTATGGTAATTTCCGGATTTAACGTGCTCGGGAGAACGTTAGTAATGATTTACGTAAGTTGCGCATATGATTTAGATTTGTTTACAAAAGGGGCGGCGCTTATCGCGGTATTAACTTTTACGTTAACGTTAAAGTTTCTTCGTCGAAATACGAATACGAAAATACCTAATATTTAAGTTTTACAGTTTATGTAAAGACGTGTCCGTTTGTAAACTACTACAAATGGTCGGTCGTTATTGAGTGATCGTTTGGACAAATGTCTGCATTTAAAACATCGATTGTAATGTATACGTCTGTATAACTTTCAAATATTTGTAGTATGAAGGCGTTCATTTTCATTAGCAATGAAATTAAACTGATTACATGTATCGGTCTTCATATTTATAAAGAAAACTGCAAGGTAATTAGATGAGGGTTCCGGGATATTTCTATTTTGCTATATTTGCATTAAATACGTTTTTATGTCCTCCCAAAGCAGAGCCAAGAACATCACTTCTTTTAGGACTTGGGACCACTCCTAAAAGAATTGAAATTTACTCGGTGTGATTGAAAATGAATTCTAAATGTTGATATCACTAACAATTTTGAAGAAAATTCACTCCACAGGAGTGAATTTTGAGTGCAGATAATTCACTCCACGAGAGTGAATTTGGAGTCGTTAATTCATTAAGTGTGTTTCATCATCTCACTCTTTTAAATTCACTCCCAAAGAGAGAACTTTCACTCTTTTACATTATGAGAGTTGGTTGTTGTTTTTTCTCTCCCAGTTTTTCCTCTTTCCTTTTTAATATAAACCTCAGACTACTTTAGAATTAAGCCCCTTTCATATAGAAAAACCCGAAATCTTACTATTAACACGCCGGTGTGTACGCTGGCGTAACCCTTTCACACAGGTGGTCAAAATGCCGTATTAATACCGTAGTCTTGTCTGAAAAAAGGAATCGCCATCTTTTAGGAGTATTATCAAACTGAGGGCACACGTGTGTAAGTTTTTAACTAAAGAGGGTGCAATTTATCTATTTTGTTATGCATCAATGCGTAAACGGCGATGCGCCGTCTTTACCTTTCACACAGAATCGACAAAAACCTGCTATGGTATTAATACGGTATTTTGACTAGGTCCCGAGGAGGATTAATTTAAGCCGGCGTATAGGCGTATTTGCCTTTCACACAGAACGCCGGCGTTTAAAAAATACGGTATTAATACCGTTTTAATGGTCTGTGTGAAAGAGGTTTTATAGTAGTTTTCAGATGGAACTGTAACTGTAGTTTCATTTTTATTTCTTCTTGTTCTTACATTCTAAAGAGTGAAAATTTGCTCTTTGGAATTAATTTAAAAGGTTGGGGCCACTCTTAAAGAATAAATTATCAGCAATAAAAATCCAATCTTGTGTAGTGAATCTTCGAAAAAGACATTGCAAACGAGTAGGGGATCGCGTTTTTTGAAGTGCATTTTTAATCAATTGAGTGATTTTCATTCCTTTTGGAGTGATCCCTCAGAGAGTGGATTTTTACGCTCTTCTATTAAAAGAATATTTTATTTTAATATTTTCTGTTTGAATGCTGCTCCATCGTCTCATCCACACCATTAAAGAACTTCTTCGGAAATGTTATTAGCCGTCGAATCTTCGCTGGTTGTCACTTTGACACTGGGAAACTCTCTCACATTTTAAACAGGTCTGTTAATCGTTATTAAACATCGCTTTTACTCTCATTGCTTATAATATTTAGGTCAAGCTCTTGATGAAATTAATTAAACTAACCATTATTTAATCTCCTTAGCGTTTAGTAACACCTTCATTACACTAAAATGGTGTGTCAATTTTACACCAAGTAGGTTCTCTCATTCTCACAAGCTGGTACGCGCGCGTTTTAAAAGACGCGTAATGAGACGCAAGACGCTCGGGAGCAGTGATTAAAAAATAGGATCGTCCACAGTTTGTCTCTATGCGCATTTCTGTACGTGCGCGTAGCCGTTTTTGTCTCTTTGAGGTGTCGTCAGCAACTCTATGTTATAACACGTCATTATGAGTTCCCGTTGACTTTTCTATTTTATATTTTCTTTACTTGAGAGCTCAAAAACACATGACTGGCAGCGATATTTATTACGGTACCTCTTATCCAAACGATCAACATATGCACAAATATTATATGTTCCGAGGGCACATTATACAAATTTTAAGGGAATAACAAATAACATCAATTAGATTGAACACAAATAACATAAATGATGAAATATCTCTAGTGTTGCTCTCGTTTAGATCACCCGAAAGGAAATAACGTGCACTTTCTCTTAGATTATCATTTAGATATTTCAAAAAGATCGTTGACTTTATAAATAGTATTGGACTTGGATATAATACACTAACTAGTAATAGTTATTGAATGTTATGTATATGCTGTTGGCATATCACATTGGTCCCAGTGGGATAACTTTAGTCGTTCTTTTTAGTTAAACCTGTTTCCATTCTTTAGAACCTACCTACGTATTGATAGACCGCGTTGATCGAAATATAACCAAATATAATACAATGGTATAACATAAGACGTTTATGTTTATTAATATTGTGACATTTATTACTACGTCATTCGCTTAAAATCATTTACTCACATTGATTTGTAAATTTTATTAATGCTACGGTGAATTGCGGTCCGACACGGTAGAATACTTGACACTATTTACAACACATGCATTGATTATTCTCATTAACTCAGTTTGAATTCCATAATGATTCGAGCCTGGAGACCTGATTTTGAGTTTAATCACATTAAATCTACATTTCTCGCTCATCCATCACTATAACAAATCCGATATATCCTTAAACCAGTATCACTGAAACAAGATATGCATGTGCCGTCTTCTGCTCATGGCACAAGCGTAGTGTTCAATGCGTCGCGTACAGGTGACGCTATGTATCTAATCTTTATGCGCGCATGTGTGTAAAGTATTGCGTACGTCATTAAGTATATTTTACTTGGTTTTTATTGGACAAAAACTTTAGGAGAGATAATAATAACTGAGGGTAATTTCCCTCGGCAGATTTTGCACGCACACGCATAAATTTGTCTTGCAACCATTCCTTTAAGGTTATTCTCTGATAATAGTTGTATTGATTAAAATGTACTTTTTGTTTATTTTTTGTAAACTCATTTGTACTTATAAATTTATTTGGTTAATAACCTCTACTTATATTGTAAAACTACAATATCGCTATGACACTTATTGTACAATCAATGTCTGGCATCGAATTAAATAAAATCGTTAACAATTAATTAAATAGATATTTGTATTAAATTTATATGTAAGGTACTGGGTTCTTTACGTATTTCTAATGGTTTTATCTTATATATTTGAATTTGATTATTTTTGTTACAAACAACTCACCATAACAGAACGGTTGAGCATATTCAATCAATAATAGTTATTTCTATTAATTTAAAATCATTATAAATATGAAGATTTACACGACGTATGATCGAGGAGGGTGCCGTTTGCTTTACTATATTCGTCACTTGGAACGGATCGAGTGAAGGAGGATAATTTAAAGGCGGAAAGGGGAAGGTGTTCCCAGCAAGGACTTGAACACTCCCTAATATATTCATCAGTTTCATACCTACGACAAATGCCACGTACGCCATTTCCAATATCCAATTTTGTTCCATAAGTCGTTGGGTTTTAGTTATCTCAAAATTTTTTAAGAAAGGGTGGAATCTACATCATTGTATATGAATTAATGAATTTGTGTAATTTTTTGTGACAATACATCTTCAGTAAAGAATAATATTAACTACAGTAGTATGAATTGATCCTACAACTGATATATAAAATGTATGTACACTATACTTCTGATTCGTATAATATTTATATAACGTTGCGTGGATGTAGGTCATACGTAATCAATCATTCTCTTTTAGTCATGTGACTATCGTCATCTTGCTCATCTCTAGTCAATGATGTATCTACACCTCCTCCATTATAATGTATTGCCATACGTGTTCAAGTCATGTCATACAAATCAACACATTTTTTTTTATATATTATTATTATACTTTCCATTTCTAACCTGCATAATAAGGTCTGGGTTTTTGTTTTAGCTGCGTATACATCTACAATCGCTTTTTTTGGTTAGTCGTTCGGTTTGTTGGTTAGTTGGTTGGTTGGTTCGTTGTACGGTCGATCGGTTTTTCGTTCGGTTGATCTGTCGGTTGGCTGTATGGCAGTTGGTCAGGTGTTTGTTTAGTTGATTGCTTGTATGGTTGGTCGGTTGGTTGGTTCATTTACAAATTCGATGTTTTTAGCATTGGTATATAGCGTGTCTGTCGAAATATTGGTGTATTTTCAATTTATATTTGTAACTCTGAAACAAGGGGAAGAAAAGGACTGCTGTAGGCCGACACCCGTCCCTTGGCGCACATCTCTCATATTAGCGAGGTTTCGCAAACTTACGAAATACGAATACGAAAACGGATACGTCATACATTCTTGTAACATTTGAAT